>JANHFX010005691.1:12087-117865 GCA_027560015.1 Chloroceryle amazona
CAGCCTCCCCTTCTCCAAACTGGACAGCCTCCCCTTCTCCAAACTGGACAGCCTCCCCTTCTCCAAACTGGACAGCCTCCCCTTCTCCAAACTGGACAGCCCCTATAGAAGTCTTTCTCAAAACTATTAACAGCAAGAAATGCATCTATATGTCACACCTTTTAAGTACTCTCATCTATACAAGCTGGATCAAGAAAATGGCCATTGGTGCTAGTAAATTCTGTGATAGTAGCTTTTAAGACTAATTGCTGAAACTTACTTGAATTTACCACCTTTTGGTTGGTTTGTTTTTTTTCAAAAGTACTACTTTCTCTGAGAGGAAAATATATTGGGTGAAGAGCTTTACTGTTACTGGTTATCTTTCCTAACTTAGTATCCTTCAATTATTTTCCTATAATGCGTTTCAAATATAAACACAATAGAAAGGCAGAGTTTAACAGATAAATGCTGGCAAAAAATACCTGTCTTTCCACAAAAACGAGGGTGCTTGGAATGCTAATGTGTATGAGGTGTGCAGATTTGGAAAATACTTTTCCACTGCTTTTCTCCATTTAGAAAAATATGCGTCTTAAGTGGGTAGAAGAGTGGAGGAGCTGCAATGAAGAAAGGGTAAAACAGAATCACTCTAGAACTCCCTACTTTACTAGGGTAGAAAGGGAGCGGGAGGACTCCTAAATTGAAGACATTTGAAGCTAGCAATTTACAACAAACATGTTTGACAGCCTTCAAAAGTGGTGATTGCTGATATAACTCTTGATTTATCAGCAGTAGTAAAAGCCAGACTTTCTCTTCTTCAGTTGGTAAATTAAGTTAGTAAGCTCATTTTGCTTCATGAGTCATCTCATGTTGTTCAATACTTGTGCCTCATCCTCAAGCCAATGTTATAAAGGAGGCCTCTAATCACAAGTATTTTGTTTTAGTGTTCCTCCTTAGTGTCACTCTCTGACAGCCAAATCTTTGCTGATGTAATTGGGAGATGTGTTAAGGCTGCTGTGTGCTCACCTAATTAAGAAAATTATTTGGTCCCTGAAGGAACAGGTCTCTCTAGGCAGGGCAAATGAAAGCATTGCTCTCTTGCTGGAGAAAATCCAATCCTAAGTGAATGTTTTGAGAATGTCTCTAAGATCAAAGTATATTTCTATTTTTCCTTTGTGCCTCTACAAAGTTAAACTAGAGAGGAGCATAGCTCAACATACATATTTATGCTGGGGAAAATGAAGCATTAGGACGTCAGATGTAGGGGTGATTGTGGCATTCACAATGAGATATATTCAGCTCTCCTGTGCCTGATGAATAAAAAAGATAATAATTGGTCTTTAGAGTCTGATACGTTACTGTACTCACCTGATACTTGTTTTTATTGACTACTTTTTCAGAGACATTAATATAATGTAGTTCTAGCTAATAAAGCATACACACTGATACCTAGGCAAAAATTAAAATGCAGACAAAAAGATGAAAATGTTAGTAGTGTAATAGAAATTTCCAAAACACTTTTTGTTATTCATTGAATTCATTAGGAGTTGAGGAACTAAGGGCACTAGTAAAATAAAAGTTCTAAACCTCCCCTGCCAAAACAAAAAACAAAACTCATATACAAAACCCAAGCAAACAACAACAAAAAAACAACAACACAACCTCATGCTTGAAAGTAATCCCTTTAAGACCAGGACAGAAACAAACTGTGTTTATCCATGCCTAGTATAGTAACCAGTTAAGGAAAACTGATGGACTCCATGGGACAGCAGTGTCCCCTATGGCCAGGAAGGCCAATGGCATCCTGGGGTGCATTAAGAAGAGTGTGTCCAGCAAGTCGAGGGAGGTTCTGCTCCCCCCTTACTCTGCACTGGTGAGACCTCACCTGGAGTATTGCATCCAGTTCTGGGCTCCCCAGTTCAAGAGAGACAGGGAAATATTAGAGTCCAATGGAGGCTGTGAGGATGATGAAGGGACTATTTTTTATGAGAAAGTCTGAGACACCTGGGGCTCCTTAGTCTGGAGAAGACTGAGAGGGGATTTGATGTTTATAAATATCCAAGGGCTGAATGTCAAGAGCAAAGGGATGGCCTCTTCTCACTCATGCCCTGTGACAGGGCCAGTGGGAATGAATATAAGCTGGAGCATGGGAAGTTCCACCTGAACATGAGGAGGAATTTCTGTACTTTAAGGGTGACAGAGCACTGGAGCAGGCTCCCCAGAGAGTTTGTGGAGTCTCCTTCTCTGGAGATTTTTCAAGACTGGCCTGGATGCATTCCTGTGTGACCTTTGGTAGAGTATATATATATATGGTTCTGCTCTGTCAGGGGGGTTGGACTCGAAGATCTCCAAGGTCCCTTGCAACCCCTGACACCCTGTGAAAAAGCATAAATTTGTCATTCTAATATCTGATAGATGGGCTGGAGATGGAAATGACTGGTAATATTAAAATATAAATACTTAATCTTCAGAGTCTCATAAGAAAGGATAGATGAAGTAAAAATTCTCTAAAATTTAAATTCTATATGTTTAACATTCAGAGGTATAAAATAGCAATAACCTATGGTTTACACTGAGTCTCATTTCTTGAAATGTTTTAAAAATAATCAGGAAGATGTGTTACATTTCTACATCCATCTGGACAGTAAAATTAAGCAGAAAAGCCATCAGACTTATTGAAAGACTGACCTTTTGCAACAAAGGTAACAGTCAAGGAGTACTAGGGATAATCAGTGTTCAGTTGCTGATAGCCAGCCAGTGTAATTTAAGTCTTCATGTTCAGCTTAAACTTAAAAAAATCTAGCCATGGTACAGCCTGAAGGTAATTCTGTTTGTGTCATTACATATAAAGATCAGCTGCCAGCAATTCATGGGAAAGCAGGTAGCCTGCTGAATGCTGAAACCACACTTAGATTCCAAAAACCTGGTTATCTTTGCTGTTTGGAAAACTTTGGTTTGACTCATTCAGGTGGCTGTGAGTGCTGGGTCAAGCTATGAAAACTGAATCTTTATAAGAAAGTAAAATTATGCACTGATGGGGAACCTACTTATTCAAGAGAATATACAACCAAAAATTTTTAAGTCTGCTTGCATAGTAAAGATTGAAATTCATATACTGCTTCAATTTTTTTAAGCCTGTATTGTTTATCTGAATTAACAAAATATCATAGGACCACCCAGATAATTTTACCAATGCTGCTGCTACAGTTTCCAATTAGTCAATATATCTGCATTTCAAGAATCATCAAAACCCCAAAAAAATATATTTGTGAAATGAAACCTATAGTGAAAAGAAGCCCTTTCAGAAACAGGCATCTCTGAGATGTTAAGATTTCTATTTTGTTTTTTGCAGGTTGAACTCCTAGTGACTAGTGTTTTATGATATATAGGCACCCGAAACTTCAAAGACTACCTAAGGAAATAACCACCAATAACAAACAAAATATACTGGCAACAAAGTCCTGCATATAGTTTTATGATATTTTAGCCCTGTAAAGGGTATTTAAATGTACCTTCGGGGTAGAATAGGAAAAATCTCCAACCCTGAAAATTTAAAGCTGTTTTGCTTGTGTTGTGTTTTTAATACAAAGTACAATAAAAATACAGGGAGAAACTAAAATGACAGATGGGAAACTACAAAGAAAAATATTGTTTAGGCTAAGTAGTTATGTCAACTAACTGCTGGTAATTTTTTGTCTGACATTATGTGGCTTAGTGTCTTTTATGGTACATAAATTTTTTTTTCCTTCACAATTTCAAGCTAAAAATTCCCTTTTATAATATTCCCTAAAAATCATGGTAATGTAACTAAAAGTAATTTGTTCTCATCATGAAACAGTATCAAATACTAGTATAACTTAGAGGTTAATGTTTCATTAAGTATTTAAGTGAGTTTCTGGGTTTAGCTCTGTCTGACCTTACAGAATACAGGTCTTAAAATGGTGGTTGAACTACAGTGGAGAAGAGGTGAACTTGAAGAAGAGTCTGATGGAGATTTCTAAGCAAAGGTGAATTTGTGCAGGAGACAATTGTGATTAAAAAGGCAATTCATGATGTATCATTCTGCCCATAAAACAAGACTCCCAGTATTAGCAAATGCTGTGTTTAACCCATTCTTGTGTATTTTTTCTCTATAATCTATGTTATGTATTGGTGTAGATCATTTACTGTGTTAAATTACGGAAAAGACTGTTCTTCAGAAAAACAGTGTTGTAAAAATTAGCAGAATGGGGCACAGAATTTCATGCCAACTCTTAGCTAGGTAATCGTGAAATAGGCAATTTGGACACATTAGAGATGACAACTATGTACAATGTGTTAGGTCCCTAAAGAAAAATGCAGTCAAAATTCAACCACTTGATTTTTAAGTAGTATATAATGGATTATTATCCATAAAATGTTTTTCACATCTCGGGAGTGAAATAAGACAGTTGTGTGTTCACTAGTACTGGGCATAAGGAGTCCAACACAGGCATTCCTATTTCATTGTGAAATATTTCAGGTGGTTTCAATAGTTCAGAACTTCTCATCTGCAACTCAGCTGCTTTTCAGATTATGAGCCAAGATGAACTAAATGCTACAAGATGCCTAAAAAATATTAGTTGACTACAAAATCCTGATTTAAACATAACCTTGCTTGTTGGCTGGAGCTAACTCCTGTGCAATTAGATTATCTCTGTTGCCTCAACACTTTATAAGATACAAGACCTGAAACCTGGTATAGAATCTTACTCAAAGCATTTCAGTTTGTTTACTCAAAATCCATAGTAATGGAGGCTGAAAACGTACAAGAGCCAGTGGCTTGTATATGGGCTTGAGAAAATATTGGTGAATGAAGTCAGGCCTGTGTGAGTGTTGATTATACTGAATGTAGTTTTGTGTGTTAGAGATGGATACAGGACAAAATGACTAGTGCGAAACTACTGCACTGATGGGTGTGTGACAGTAAAATGGTAAAAAAAATTGCTTTCATAATTTCCATTACATGCCACTCTGGCAGTCAGTAACTAGGTATGAAACAAATCAATTGGTAGAGAAATAGCAGGAGTACAAACAGGGTCTAAGAATGTAGCAATTGGGGTGGGAAGAAAGGGAAGCAGTAAGAAGGTAAGAAAATATATTAAGTCTGAAATGTGTTAATTTCTGTCTGACATACTCTAGTTCCTGAATATTCTAAATACGAAACCCAAATTTAATTGAAATTTCCAAGACAATAAAAGCTCCTATATCAAAAGCACACTTCTGAGAGGAGAGAAGCAGATAACATGGGATAGCTGATCCAAAATACCTGCAGAGTGATTAAACTTGTAAATGTAACCAAGTTTTCCTTCCTGCAGAAAAGCTTTTCATTAGAGGTTGTGCATGCCTTTGGGCATGATCACAAAGAGCATCGGAAGGTCCTCTGGCTTACATGTGTTAATTGCTTAAGCTGTCTATTTTCTTTTAATTGAATGTCCCATTTGGAGATTCTGGTCAGCATAAGGTAAAGTTTTCCCACAACTGAAAATGTTTGGCATAGATTGATTAAACAAGGATTTTCTATCCTATTTGCCTAGAATTTAAGTTCAGCAAAATGATGTTGAAGACAGCTAGTGACTTGGGTAAGAGTATTTCTCTTCCTTGATTTGTCTAGCAAGAAGTTAAAGGTATAAACTGACAGCTTTCACTGAAAGCAGATGGTGTGCCCCTATTAAACTACTGGCAATATAGGACAGGAGGAAGAAACTCACTCTACCATTAGCTCTGGAACATGGATATGCTGTACTTGATATTCCTTGGAGATTTACATGTCTGAATTATAAGTATGGGTATAATTGTTTATTTTTTGCTGACCTGAAAACTTTGTTGAAGGTTAAGTGAATTGCAAGAAGGAATTCAGACTTTACCATGTAAAAAAAAAAAAAAAAGGCAGTCCTATTTCTGTGATGGATAACTTCAGATAAGCTGCTTTAGTGAAAGGTGTTACAGTGCATGTTGTCAATAGCTGATGAGAAATTCTGTTGTGAATCATTAGAAGCTCTACTGTTTAACAGTGCAGCTCGAGGCACTGTCCTGCTAGTATTTGTGTGATGTCTTGAAAATTATTTATCTTCCCAAATACAAAAGGAAAAGCTATAAGAAAATAATCAGTTGCTCAGAAGGAATAGCCATTGGTTGCTTTTATTAACCATAATGATTCTATGCTAATCCGTCATCTTATTTTTAATGCCACTTCCACATTTCCTCTCTCCTAGTAACTGTAGGGGAAAAAAAAGGTGACAGTGTCTTCAAGGTTCAGTATGACATGATAGTGTATGTGTTTGGTGAAACAGGATCTAAAACATAGGCATATTCCTGATACAGTTTGGGTTTGCTATGTCTGTTTAGTAAGTTCTTTATTTACTCTGCACAGAATCTCTATGCTGAAATGCACAGGACCCTTATGACAAATGTTCACAGCAGTAGAAATGGGAATGGGGGAGGAAGCAATTTAGCCAGTTGAATCTTCCAAGGAAAAGATAGATGCTGCAAGAAATTAGGAGTGAAGGCTAATCTAAGATGTAAAAAGGAATCCAAGTTTTTCAAATTTATCAGAAGGGAAAAAGAGTAAAAGTAAGTATCCCATCCATCACATGCATAATTTCAAGATGACTGAGATACTTGGCTCTTATTAAATAAGAGCCTAATGAAGAAAGTTTGTACAGTGAAATAGTCATGAAGATCTTGTGAAGGTATATTACATACTGATGAATACTAGATGAAGATTAAATGGAAGAGCTTGAATATATGTAAATAACTTTTAGCTTATGCTAGTGAAATCACAGTATGGCCTCATTAATTTCACCTTGTGTTAACTATAGTAGCAAAAATCGAAGTGATAAAAGGAAAAGTATAGCCATACGCAGGTGTTAAAGGATTTTGCCAAACAGTGGGTTACTCTAGCTTTGCTTTATTTAACAACTTGGAGTTGGGCCATCACCTCCGTGAGTGGCAAAGGATTTACAAAATTCAATGCATATATATACTCAACACAAGATGAAGTAATCGATAATCTTCTTAAAATCCTTTGTGTTTTTCGCAAACTCTCAGTTCCCAGTCCATTATTAATCTTCAGCCATTCTTTGCCATCTCACTTCAGTTCCTCTTCAGATTTTGCAGATCAGTGATATTTGGGGCCCCCACAGTCTCTTATTTTCAGACATTTGCCTTTTGAATTCTGATAAAAACTTGAGTTGTTCCTTCCTCTCCGTTTATCTTGATCTATAACTTACTTAAAACCAGTTAACTTTTAATAAAATGCTTGCCCCAAGGTAACTACCCATCTCTTACTATGTCTTCTATATAATAGACAATCTGTTCAGAACCATTATTCACTCAGCTGGACTAAGTTTTAAACCAGTGATGGTAAGGGCTACACAGTGGATGATGAAAAGCATTCCCACGGTCTTAAGAAATTATTCTACAGCACCTGCATTCTATTAATCTTCCATTATTCTAGAATGTGCTATTCTTCTCTTACTTAGCTAATCATCTTAAGGACCTATTTTCCTTCACAACAGTACTTGAAACATCAGTGATTTAAAAGGAACAGCATTAAATAGTCTTGTATAGGTCTAAGAATGTATTGTGGTTTATAGCATGGGTGACTTAGGCTTGCAACAAAGAACACTGAGCTTGCTATTGCTCTACTCTAGCTACCAGGAGACAAGTAGGAGCTGTGTCAAGTCAAACCTTTTTAAATGTAGGTAACTTTTCCCCTGGCATTAGCTTTGGACACTTAATAGAGAAGTACCTATAAATTTTAGAAAATAAAGGATGTACTGGCAGCTTCAATAAGAAAGAGGAAAGTTATGATGCAGTGGAAATTTATTTGATTTACTTTTTAATAGTCTGATAAAAATTATCTTAATTAGATTTATAGGATTAAAGTGAACTTCAACAGTTGAGATAATCTTTAAAGAGATAGAGTAGAAAATTCTCTCTACTACTATTCAGTGAGTAATAATCATGTGTCTACTTTTGAGGAAAAATTATGCAGAGGAAGAAGATGCTTAATTTTCTTATTAGTGTAACAGATTCTCATGTTAAGTGCACAATGAATTCAGAGGCAGAAGTACTATCTAGAAACAGAGTGGTAAACATACACTTTTAGATATGTAATTTTTAAAGTGGATAAAATTTTGTAATATAGAGCTCTCATACTTGGTGCAAAGTTACTTCATTAGCTACCAGATAATCTTATATCATTTTAAAAGATACTGTCTGAAATCTGTTTGTCCTGTCAGGGCATACCAGCTTGTTTGCATATCAGTGACAAATTCAGCACTGTTTCAACAGGCACGCAGCTGCAAGCATTGCAGTAGAGGGAAAGCTGGAAGATGAGGATTTGATTATTATTGGCTTGGTTAGACAGCTACTCAGATTCGAGAGTAAGGTCACAAAATATCACAGGGCCAGTAAAAAATTTGTGAGAAAGACAGTTTAATCCATTTCAGAGTTTACTGGAATGCTGTAATCTATTAACTTTTGCATAGCTTGAACCTTCATATCTAGTTAGAGAAGCCAAGTGCTCTGTTTCATGATGTTGGAACATGAAGTTAATGCAATATTGATACTGAGCTTGCTAAAAAATATTTGTAATAGAAAGAAAAGGCTAAAAGGCCAAGTAAAATATCAAGTGGTGTATTTTAAATACATTTTAATGGTATAATTTGAAATTGCTAGCTCCAGTGAAGATCCTTGTAATCATGAAAAGATCTAATTTCAAGGAGAATAATCTATAATGTGCTTTTTTTTCACCAAGACTGTGTACATAGCATCTAGTTCTGTATTATGCTGGAACAGTTCAGTTGCATACCGAACTGCACACATGGAAAAAGTAGAATAACTTGGTGGCAAAGGGCCCTAATATTTACCTGCTTGGTGTGCTCATGGTTTTAGGATGTCGGGTACATATTCTGTCATTAAAGAAATTTTGTAAGATTTGGCAAGTCAAAACAACTTTTTTAGAGACTTAGGTGAGCTAGCAGTCTGTGTGGCATCAGGTGTGCTGAAATATTTACCTTAGCATGAAATGGCAGCAGAAAACCAGGAGAGCAGGTTAATTGTGAGCAGTCATTAATATTGTTCAAGTAGTGTACAAGTATCACATAGTAGCTGCATGTTAGCATGTCTAATCACTTAATGGAATTTCCATTGGCAGCAATTTTCTAGGGAGAAAGGGGAGAGGGTGTAGGAATGTAAATAAAATAGCTGTAACTAAAAGCATGGGCTAGAATAGCCCTCCATACTTGCATGTATCTTGTAAATCTGCAAGCTTACCTATTAGTGAAGCATGAAATGAGCTGCGATTTTGTGTATTCAAATCGGGATGCATTTAATACCTACCAGTGAAATGTAGGTGAAATTGAAATAGATCTAGACTCATGATATCCTTGGGAACTAGCAGGCTGCTTTACAAAATGACAGGCAGACGGAACAGATCAGAAAGCAAAAGCAGTGGCCAATGTATGGCTGTGGTGTTTAAAGCAGTATGGTAGCAAGAAAAATATTGAGGCAATTTTGGAGTTTTAAATTAGTAGTGAACCTGGAATATTCACAAGGGTAGTTGTATGTGAAATAATGGCTCATGAGAAGGTTGCAGCTGGTTGAGGAAATTTGAACAGAAATTTTCTGCTGTCTAGTACTGCTAAGGATTTAATTCTGTTTATTTCCATATCCTTATTGCTACTTCAATTTTAGGTTATGCAGAAGCAGAAAGACTTCTCGAATTTTTTTGACATCACTCACTGGCAAAATTTTTTATCTTAAACTTGACACCTTGGGTGAACAATTGTCAGTGCTCCATATTATTCTTGAACATTTTGTACAATTAAGTTTGAAATGGGAATTATTCAGATAATGTTTAATAAAGTAATACACCACTGTTTTTCAATTTGTGTGATGGGAGAGAATAATGGGTTGGAGAGTGGAAAAGTAAGTAAAATCCAGTGAAAAGTGAGGGTAATGATAGCATGTAAGGAAAGGCAAAGTTCAAGTTGTTACCCCTTTGTTCTTTAAGAGCATTTTATGGTCTCTTCCAGTACCCTTCCACCAAAAATGTACTGTTAATACAGAGCCACTGGAAAGATAGGAAATGAAGTGCTCCAAGTAACGCTTTGTTCTGGCAGTCTGATATCTTCATGAAACCTGATGAACAAATTAGTTCTGGCTTGTCTGTCCTGAATTCCACGAATCACCAGAATGGTGTCCTAGATGGTTTCCTATTTCCTTTTGTACTAAAATTATTTTTATCTTAAGATATTTCTACTGCTTGATATTGTAATGATAACTCCAGCTTTAACTGGCCATAAGTGAGACTTATGCCCAACAGGTTCCTGGCATAAGTAGCCATAGTAAAACTCTTTGCACCTTCAAAGGACAAAGTTTAGGAGAGGAGCTGTCCTTCCTCTGCTGAAGACAGAAGAGTATCTACTGATGGCCAACATAAATCATTTATTGCTTGTTACCTGCAGAACCAGTATGCATAATATGTGCTTAAAAATTTACTCTGATATGATATGATACTGTGATTCAGTTTTCATTGGAAAGACAAAAAAATATGCCATTTGAAGATAACTAAGTGTTGGTATAGCAATTGTAGTCTTGGATGCATAAATCTGACTTGATAGTTTATCTTAAGCAAGAAATGTGAGTTCCATGGGGTTTTTCAAATCTAATCATGAATGCTGAGTTTTATCACACTCCTGTATGATGGATGAGGAATAAAAGGTGTTTGGTGGTGTGCCCAAATCTTTGGACAAACTGTATATAATGGATTCAATCTTGACTTAAAAGTAACAATTTTTTTTCCTCTCATTTAACAACTGTAAAATCATACTTTCTTATGATAACTGTTACAAAATGTCAAGAATATGATAGTCTACTGGAACCATGGAATTGTGCTTATCCAAAAAAAATTAGAATTAAACACTGATACCATCATTTGCTGTTCTCTATGGGCTTCTTTGCTATATTCATCTTTTCAGTTCCTGTCTTACCTCATGAGCTTTTGCTTTCAGTCAAGTAGGAGCTGTGGCAGTTTTCCTCTGTGGTAGTTAATGTTTTTAGAGGTTTCTTAATATTTCTGACCTTCACAGGCCTACAGAAAAAGGCATTGTTAAAACAGGAAAACAAAATGCTGTGCAATAAAAACATTTTTTTTTCTTTGTTTGGTTTGGGTGGTTTTGTTGCTTTGGTTTGCCCTTCAACTGTTTTTTGAAAATACAAGTGGATGCAGATGTGAAATAATAGGATTTAAAAACAAAACTAAACTAGTGTGTGACAAAGGAAATTATTTTTTACAATTAATTTGTGTGCATTTCAAACATGATGGCTAGAATGAAAATGCAAATGCAGCATTAATTGCAGTAGTTATACTAAAGTAACTATACTGTGCTTGATTCAGCTATTTATTGGTGTAATAGCACTATCTTAGTTAAATGACTTCTAGATCAATAAATCAGAGATCAACTTTTAGTAGCTGTGCTGCAGCTGGCTGAAAAGACAAGATGCCTCGTTTCACTGTGCAGAAAAGGCAGCAGCTAAAGTGAAATAGGTATCCATAACTCAAGTGTGTCCACTTGAACAAGGACAATTTCCTGGTTGCTATAATTCTTGCAAGCCTTTTAGCATCACAATTCACTCAGTATATATGCCTTGAAATTAGCAGTGAAACATTGAGTGAGACTTTTTCATGTCATTTAGTGGGATTAAAAGTGACTTGGAAGATGAGGCATTTATCAGGTTCTGTTTTTGTTTCTTTCATGGAGTGTTGATTGAAATCAGCACTGCCTTTCTGTGTTGTGCTGAGGGCTCCAGACAACAGTCTCAAAGCTGCGTTCTCCATCAAGGTTTCTCGCTGGATCTGGTATCTCAGTGAAGGGTCCATCTAAAGAAGGTCCCACACAAGAGTGAACCCTTGCTTCACCAGAAGGCTACACTAATTGATTAATATTTGGGGGTTAGGGCTGGAAGGAAAGCTGTATGGATGTCTTGAACATAATGGTGTATTTCTTTAAATCTCTTCTAAACAGTGTTTCATTTTCTTAAAGATTATGATAAATTTTGCTGTGGTTCAATAAAAGATGGGCTGCTTGAGCTTAAGCAGACTACAGTGCAAGTACGTGACCATGATATTAAGGGTAACAAAGTCTAATCTTAATTAGATGTCTTTCTGATGTGGCTTGCCACTTCAACAGCTTGTGTGGGTGTAGAAGAGCTGCTGTTAAGGTCAACTTTCTCATGGAGAATGGACATCATGTCAGTGAGGCAGCTGTCTATAATACCTTCATAGTTACTTATAGAAACAACTATTGAAAAATGGGCTTTATCTGATCCTTACAATTATCTTAGAATAAAATAATCACTTAATTAGCCAAAGGAGAAAAATACGTGTTTCTATTAAAGGAATTTAAATGGCCTTCCAAAATGACCACCTATCACATCTACAATGTTAGATAAGTTTGAGAGATTATAGATATGATATTTACCTGCAATGCTTGTCTGCTTAAACTGCATTAGGAAAACTGTTAGTAATAAACTAAATGCATGGTAATAAAGATGTCATATAGTCCAGGTAAATTATTTCTATATACAAATTCATTCATATGTACCTAGTAAATGCTGCCTACCAACATGGTGTAAGACTAAAACACACTAGTGATTAACCAAGTGACACTTCTACCATTTCTCCTGTTCATGTGAGGTTTTCTATGCTGATCTGGTTTCTCACATGCACTTAAAATAGTTTTTATTATAAGAATTATCTTTTTCTGCTTTGATATGATTGTATATAAAACCAAACAAAGAAAAGCCCCTCCTCAAAAAAAGCCCAACAAAACAACCAACCAAAAAAAAACCCCAAAACAAAAACCACCACCAAAATAAACAAACAAAGCAACATAAATATTTTTAGGTATTTTAAGGCAAGGAATAGTTGGACGCTAAGTAGTTTCTATATCAAATGTAGTGCAATTAAATGATATATTCTTTTCAAACCCACTGTTCAGATCTGGTAATAGAGTTCTGCAGTACTCTGTACATCTCTGAAAGCATGTTGTATTTTTTGGTTCCCTCCTCCTCCCCTCATAGGACTTCAAGTATGAAGAACAAGTCTGTTTACTTGCTCTTCATAATGTGTTGTTGTTAAGAATGAGTCTCTGAATAGGTCACAGGAAGTGGGATTTCTTAACTCTTACACTCTTGGGTTTCTGTAGGATGAAGAAAGTATGGTTCTGAAGGAAAGTGCTATGCACTTGTTGTCATGGTGTCTATTTTCACTGACATAGGAAAAATGTCCCTTGATGTGTGAATTATAAAAAAAGAACACAATCTATTATCTTCAGAGAAAAGAATTTGTGACATGAAATCACACTAGCCATTGTGTTAATATGGAATTGAAGTTCTACAGTGAAATAGCCTGAAGTGGAAGGGTGATTTATTGTAGTAACATTACTGCTCGTTAACCTGACCTGTAAATTATGATTTGCATAATGCAACATACACTCTTAATTTAATGGTTGTAGTTTCTAAGTGTTCATTAAATGATGAATAGGCACCTCTGACACAGTCAAACCTTAATACCACTGTTTGAAAATAGTTTATTTCAGGTGCAAAATTTCAAGACTTGATTAAGTTAATTCCTGTAGTTGACTGCTTTTGTTTGATGTATTGCCTTTTTATGGTTTCTTTATCTTAATTGGAAAATATTTAACTGTATCAAAGCTATGGCTTTGAGTAATGGTAAGGAAGACCTGCCATCTGCAAAATTGTCTTCTATTGCTTGCAGGTTATGTCTGAGAAGCATATGGAAGTAATCACCTCAAAATGCTTTGCCCCAGTTGGGGTTCTCTCCGTACTTTAGACTGTTTAATATATCAAGAAGATTAAAAGAGGGGCTGGAAATTGTAGTGCCTCTTGATTCTAGCTTTAGAAAACAGTCGTGATTGGTTCATTTGGGATGTATATTTTGTTAATCTGGGTTAGTCCATTTGGTTCAATTTCCAAGCCTGCTAGTTGAAGTTATCCAAACTCCAGCTGCTACTACTATGGAAGAGGCATTCAATTAATGACTAGACTTTGTAGTTCTCTTATTATGTGTTTAACTCTAGGAAGAAAAAAAAAATCTTTTTTTTTCTTTTAAATACTTCTGAGAACTCAATTTGGTTTGAGTTTATCTTTTTGTCTGCACCTCAGTGACAGATATAATTTGTGGCAGCTGGAGAAGAACCAAGTGAAGATAAGCAGCTCATATGTATCAAACTGATAAATGGTGAATTGGAGTCTGGAAAGGAAAAAAATATCTTGTACTATTTCTATTATTTAATAGTTGGGATTATTTCAAAGATCAGTTTGGATTTTACTACTAAAATGCATCAGTAACAAGTTTACAATGATTAGAGCAACTTATATGAAAGCCTGAGAAAAGAGTTTTCATATAGTTAGTTACCTTTCCCTAAATAATCCCTGTGAGGATGCTTATTGAACTAAATGAGGCTTTTAGTCTGAACACTTATGTACTCTTTTTTCCTCACTGTCCTTAACTTCCACATGGGTAACAGATATTAGTTTGGTTTGTGCACTCATCACCCTGGAATATATGAATAGCTGTTCAGCTAGGCCCAAAGCTCTGGATTCTGAAAGCCAAAATTTCTATTTAATCTCTGCAGGTGATTGTACTGTTTATTCAATTTTGCTGATAAAAATATTTCTATAATAAATCAGAGTAATATCAGTGAAGTGCAATTAAATAGGGTCCTCACAAGAGTCTAGAATTAATGTGTTTCTGTTTGAGCTGACGACTGTTCCCTTAGGACCTCTAGTGCAAGGACTCGGTTAAAAAAAAGGGCAAACTCAGTATGCAGTGCAAAAAATGAACAGAAAAGACCAGCCTTGTAGCTTTAAGTGATGAACAGTTGCAAAGCTTGTCACTGAGCAGCCTGAAATGAGGGCTTTTTCTAATGAGCTGGGCTCTTACGCATGCAAGAAATAATTGTCTTGTGGATGTACAGCCTCCAGCCCTAATTCTAATCAGCAGTACAAGGCAGGTGGTCCTGCCACCAGGCCCTGCTTCAGGCATTAAATGGAGTAGACTGATGAAGCTGACTTGTCTCACGGGCACGGATTTACTGAGTGGTCTTGGCAAGATATTCTTGTTTCTGACAGGACATTCAGTTTTTGAAACAACTGTTTAGAAAATAAATACATAAATTGTAGTGTTCACATAGAAACCTCGATGCTACTTGTCAAAAATACCAGTAGTCTTAATTGACTTGAAAGAGAAAGTTAGTAGAAAATCCTGCTTTGGATTTATGCTAAAAATATTCTTAGTAGAGAAGAGGAATGCTATGCAGTAAAATATATACTGATATGGCAGGTCAGATCTAGGCAACCTATGAAGAAACCAGTGTACTGCATTCTGTAGAGTGACATGGAATTTCTTTAGGATGGCCAGAGCTGAAGGAGGAAGAGAGATATTTGCTATTGAAATGAATGATGAACACTGGGGATAGGGGAGGAAAGAGGAGGTCAAGATTAGGTAGAACACCCTGCAGTATTAATGATTAAATCACTCTGAAGCTTTTCACAGTAGCTTCAGTAACACATCTGAGTTAGGAATAACTTAGCTAGGAAGGAAGTCGTCCTACAAAAGCTTTTGTGTTATTCAGTCTTCCTCTGTAAGATGCATTGAAGAGCAGAAGGAGTAATAGAAAACCTCAACTAATATCAACTCCTTCACAAATATTTGGGGTTGGTTTTGAAATGGAGGGTGAATAGAGCTGAACATCTTCCAAATGCTTGCTAGTATAAACTAAGATCACGTGAGATCTAAGTCACTTAGAAAATGAGTTTGCTAATAAGCTAGTGGAAGATCTGCCTGACAGGTAAAATGTGCAGTGAAGATTCACACAGGCTTCAACTGAAACCAGAAGTGGACGATTCATTATAGTTTGTCCTGTGTGGAGCATTTTGGTTTATTAATGGGTCTTAATTGAGGTGCTAACCAGCAACTTGCATTTCCCTGCTGTGAGTTTTCTGTGTAGCTGTAATCCTGTCCATGTGTAGTATGCAGGCATTAGGTCAGAATTTAAGTCGTCCGATTTGGGAGAGGTTGACAGATGTGTATGTGATTTTAGAAGATGAGTTGGCAGTATTTGCTGCTTAAATTGGCCCCAAACCCCCACACTACACACATAGACGATATCTGGCCATTACAACAAAAGAAAACATTATGATGGGGTTTATTAAGGAGAAATGAATATTTTTGCATAAACTATAAGTTGGTATTTTGCCAGACACTTGTAAGATCTCAACCTCACTATCAATTACAATTCCCCTGCTTTGAATTCAGGGGGCTAGTTACTGCTCAGCTGGCAACAAAAAGGTGGATTAGAGGTCAGTAAAATAGAAGCTGTGAAGACCTACTGAAAAAGCTAGATTAGGTTGACTAAGGAAAAGACTGAGGGAAAGAGTAAGCTTACAAATAAGTATAAAATGTTGCTGTGGGAGATAAAAACTATGACCTGTTCTCACCCTATATACATGGGGTAAAAAAGTCATGAGCTACAACTGCAGCAAAGGATGACTAAACTAGGATTAAGTTACATTTTTCAAGGATTAGGTCAATTAAGCATTGAATTGTGTTTTCCATAGAGCTGGTACAATTTTCAGTAAAATCAGTGGGAGAAAAGTTTGTACTCCCATCTGTTGGAATGATTTGGATGCATATGGTTTGCCCAAGGGTGAGAGTTGCCCTGGCACATCTTCTAAGGCTGTGCCATTCTTCTTGCAACTGTGTCCTCGGCAAGATCATGGTTTCTGGTTTAGGCCAAGCTTGAAGGATGTTAATGGTAACAAGAGGAAAGCATTACTTTTTCACCTTATGTTGAACAATAAATCCCCATGTATGAGATGCTTAATACTTGGGTTAACCTGAATTACATGCAGAGTAAGGCAAAATCTCTGGGAATTGTTCATGAATAACTGAAATAACTGGATAAGTTTTGTAAAGGACATTATATATTAAGAAAGAGATGAAGCTGAAGGAAAAATTTTCTTTATGGTGGTGTTTTAGAACATCAGGTGGGTCTGCTTGCCTATTTCCATGAAATTGAGATAGTCATCATTTAGAAAAATATTTTGAGCTTATAGCCCAGTTCAATTTTTATTTTCACAGTTCTTTTGACAGAACACTTGCTTTTTCTATTGCTGTTAGTAAATTTTACTGCTGAGTTGCATTTACCAGCCTGTTATGGCTATGCAAATTATGGAAAACCTTCATGTTCAACAGGTAACTAAATTTTCTTATTCTGACAAGGGACTTGAGGACTTAAAGCCTGAATATGAAGTAAATGAACCAGTGCTTAAAACTTCAGTGGCTCAAAATGAGACTATTCAGCCTGCATCTTGGTGTTTTTGTGCCTCAGTAGCTGCTCTAAACTCAGTGTGTCAGAGTCGGAAATTGGGTCCCATGCTTGGGTCTAGATAAGGAAGGCTTGAGGATGCTTTGAAAGTAGATGGGTTGAGAATTAGCTTCCTGTGCAGAGCAGACTGCCAACAGAAGTCCTTGCAGTGTGCAAAGACTTTGTGGTTTCTTGACAGAACTATCTTCACATTGCAGTGGTTCTATCTTAACCAATAAAATCAAGTTCTCAAAAGCAAGAGGTTTAGGCAGGACAGTAATATCCATCCATTACTCATTAATACCTTTAGGGCAAAATTCCCAAATGATTTTTTGCCTATATAGTTTTAGGAATTAAAGTTTTAAAAATGTTAACAGAAATTTTAGTAAATGTGAAAGTTTTTATTTTGTGAAGATAGAAAGTGGGAAACTATGGAGGTAAAAACTGTGTTTTTTTTCTTCTAAGGACACTTTGTTGGCTGCTTTTAGTAACTTCTTTTCCTGTATCAGTTTTGAACATGCATGAAATAGGTCTGTTGCTCCAGGCCAAATGAAGAAAAGCTGCATTTTTTAGCAGTAAAAGAAAAAGACCATTACTTTGTTTTATGTAATACTGTCTTTTAACCTTTCAGACCTCAATTTGATGCAACTTTACTCCAAATTCTAACATAAGCTTTTCAGGGATAGTGAATTGTACTGAATGTGTAAATACAGGAATCCAGCAGATAAACAAAAAAAAAACCCCACAACCTACACCTCTGGAATAGATATTCTTGAGTTGAGAACAAATCTGAAATACTTAGTAAACTTAAATGCTCAACAATGAAAAGTCAGAGAGTGTGGCTTTAAGACCCTATGTCAAGCCACATCCCTTTGTTGTCACATATTTGTCACATCTATTTTCTGCTACTTTTTCCATCAACAAGAAAGCAATCCCTATGCTCTGTTTAAACTATTTAAGAAAAAAGGTCTGGGCTTCATTTTCTTTGACTCCTCTTGAATGTGGCTGTTACATGGTGCATGTATTCCTGAAAACGCTAGATACATGAGTTCAAATTTTACATCCTGATTTTGTCTGACAATGTGTATTAGGCAAAATTTTAGGAACATAGCAGTGTTGCTTTTAGTGGTAGTACAGACAAGTGCATCACTGTCAGCAAGTCTAAGGGAATAGTGCAAAAACACATGCTTATGACTGTTTGCTTGAGACAAGTGAGACCTTTTGATACAAATAAGGCTTGTGAGTCTGTGTAGGGTGACAAAGAAATGGATGGATCATGTTGATACCTAAAAGTAGCATAGTGTGCTTCTTGGAGTAGATATGGGGCTCTCAGTGCCCGTAAGGCAGACTGTTACACTCACCTTGAAGGAGTACACAGCTGTTGCTTACAAGGATTCTCTGCTACATTGCTAGCAGTCAGAATAAGGAAAAAAAAATGGAGCTTTAGCTGTTGCATCTTCCTAGGAAACCAGTTAAAGTCCTGTTAAGTAATTAAACACTTGAAATTTTATATTACAGCTTGGGCTATTTCATAGATGGAGACTGTTTCCTTACAGAAGCTTTTCTATCGGAGACCAGAAGAACAATTGTCCAAAAGAAAGCAGAAAGGACTGTTCTGGTCAGAGAAATGTTCAAGAAAAATTTAAAAGGCTTTTATTTGGAGAGGAGGGGAAAATAGAATGCTTTACAGTCATGTCACTCTCAGAAATTATTTGGTCCTGTCCTGCAGAATTTTATCCTGATTTAATGCAATAGGCTGTGGATGCTGCTGATACTTAAGTGGAAAAGCATATTTATAGATGACTGGGTGGCATGTGACTACTAGGAAAATCTGGTTTTTATATTTATTCTGTGCATTGGAACAGGAATGTGAAAAATTAGAAAAACAGCTCTTCTGTGACTTGAGATTGTTGTTATCTAAATTGTTTGAATGAAATATTTAACTTAATTATTGACAGAATTGGAAAGTATGATAATGGAAAATGCAAATTAAATAAGCTTAGTTTTCAAGTATGACAGGAAAATCATGCATTTTTTCCCCCCTATTATCATATTATTAAGATATGTTGAATGTCTTCGTACATATAAATGGATAGTTCCTTGGGTATGACAAAAAAAGATACTCTAACTCTTCTAAATATATGTAAAGCTAGCTATCCCCTAGTATACAAATGTTATACATTTATAGTGATGGTGATATGGTTTTCCTACAAAATGCTGATACATCAACATGAATGTACTATCCAATTTCTTTGTATATTGACTTTTCATTTAGTACTTTCCATTACAGTAGGAGTTAATAAGCAGGGGAATTGAAGAAAATGACTGTATTTCCTGACTTAGGTCTAATAATTTTTGATGGTGACAAAGATCCTTTCTTTTTAGGTACTGGCCTAAGCTGCTATGACTACATCAAACAAATCCAATGTCAATATTGATTGAAAGAATCATAGAAACATTTGTTATAGAGACCAGTGAGACGAAGCAGAGATATTATGTTGTATTATTATGCTTCATACAGATTAAAGACTCAAAGACTCACCTAAATATTGACTTTCAAAGAAAAATTTAGAATTAAGTCATTAGTCATAACCTTGAAACTGAAGATTTAATGTCAAGTTAAAAGTTGGATCTGCACTTTTTTTAATCTGTTCTGCCAGAGAACAGGTGGGATAAGGCACTGTTCAGTTTTAATATAGTTGGGGTTTTTTTAATAGGTTGACCCTCTATTGGACATCTTCAATAGCAGTTATGCATTTTCAGGTCTACACAAGTTATAAGTTTAAGAGGACAGATCAAATGGATGGCTTCCTTCCCACAGTATATGCTTCTGTCAGAGGCTAAGCAACATGTCTGTTTTGGAATTCTTCTCTCCGTGGCAGTGATAGACAGTTTATGTTGAGATAACATGTAATATAAGAGTCAAGTAAATCATGAGTGTAAACTACATTAGATGTTTAGAAAACATTAAATTTTATGAGCAGTAAGGGTGTCAAAATGACTAAATGAATGGAACTTCATCAGAGGCTTGCAGTGGAACCCTAATATGACATGAAACATGGAAATCACTTGTGTATAAGTTAACTTTTTACTAAGAACAAATGTGCTGCTTTAAATTTTAGCCAAATGGGCTTTGAGAATTTAAGCATTTTTTTCTTTTAAGTCTGATTCTGACCCACAGTGTGTTTGTTTTCATTCTGGCATGGTTAAAGATTGTTTTTTTTACATGTCTCTGTGCTGTTTGCCTAGTTGCTCACCAGTGAGGGATTTTTTATGAACTTTTTATGAAAATATATATTTTTAAAGACCATTTAACTTTTGCCCTATTAAAAATCTGATTTGGCTGTTTCCCCCCGCCACCCCCTTTACCTGGAAGTGTGCCTTCCAGAGGCTAGTTAAAATCAACTTTTAGACAGAGCTCTGCCTATTTGGAGCGTACTATTTTGTGTGTATGGATATAATTTACTTGAATTATTTATTTAGCTTTTCTTGCATGGTGACAAAAATAGACTTCCAAATAAATCAAAGAACTTCAGTACTGTTTATCATAAAACATGTGGGTGTACTAAAAAGAACTGAAAAGAACTGACTAATTTTCACAATTGCCATTTCCATAGGATTTTAAAAAATGGTTTTAAGTTCAAACAGGAGCTAACAAAAAAATTCATAATGAAAATAGCTTTGTAAAATGAGTACTCTTCCCTATATTGCTTATTCTCTCAGACATGTTCAAATTAAGGCACACTGGATAAGAGCACGAATTGCTATATATTTTTTTTTTTTCCAGTAAAGGAGTAGTGAGGAGAGCTCATCTAGTCAACAGCAGTGGAAGAAAGGGTATCTGAAATGAGTGGTACTTTAAAAGCAGTTGCCAATATGTAGAAATCACACAAAAATACTTAATTTTATTTTTTAAAAAACTGAACTTCACTCTTCCTCACAATTTTAGCGACTGTCCTATAAGAATAACACATGTTGGTTTAATCAGTAAGCTACTACAAAGACAGGAAAACTTTTATAGAACAGTAATTTATCTTACAAAAGAAAATGTCTTCACTCTTACTGTTGTGCTGTTGTTGCTTTTATAAACAACAAAACTGTTGCTTGTTCTGGTTGAGAGAGACCTCTCCTGTTTCATATTTGTTGGATTTTGCAATTTTATATGTAGTCTAAATTCAGGTCAATCTCTAAAAAGTTATTCTTTCTTTTATAAGAAAAAGTTGTTCTGTAAATATTTTGAAAATCTGGGACCATATTTTTTCAATAATGGGGTCCTTCTGTCATGGGTTG
The DNA here is from genome assembly GCA_027560015.1 of Chloroceryle amazona. Classification (NCBI taxonomy): domain Eukaryota; kingdom Metazoa; phylum Chordata; class Aves; order Coraciiformes; family Cerylidae; genus Chloroceryle; species Chloroceryle amazona. The sequence goes on from JANHFX010005691.1 coordinate 33,774, forward strand.
AATTTTTTCTGATAGTTAAAAAAAAATTATGAACTATTTATTGTTTTGACAGTCTGGCACGTATTTGATAATCAAATTTGAAGGATTTTTGTACAAAGGTGGCAAGTACCTGGAATTGTAGTTTTTGAGAGGACTTCTTAAGTGACTTCCTTCTTGTAAATACCATACAAAATCCAATAGGAGAACAATAAAACCAACAATAAAGGAATAATCTAGAGATGGTTAGTCAGGCAGGACATGCCCTTGGTGAAGCCATGCTGGCTGTCTTGAATCACATCCCTCTTCTCCATCTGCCTTAGCTTAGCTTCTAGGAGAATCTGTTTTAGGTGTTCCCAGGCCCAGAGAAAAGGCTGATAGGTCAGTAGTTCCCGGGGTCTGCCTTTCTAAAAATGGGTGCAGTGCGTTCCTTGTTCCAGTCACCAGGCAACTTCACCTGACTGCCAGGACTTTTCAAATATATTGGAGAGTGGCTTGCTACCTATATTAGCCAATTCCATCAGGATTCTGGGATGCATCTCATCAGGTCTCGTAGATTTGTATGTTCAGGTTCCTTAGGTGTTTGCTGTAGTCTCACCTTTACATACTCTGTTGGGTTACTGTATGCATGAAAATTATAACAGTTATTAGTTTTAAATTTCCAATTTAAAACTGTTTTGCTACTTTAATCTTCTAAATGATTATTCCTTTTCCATTGTTGCCAGTTTGATATGCTCTTTGCCTAGCTTTTGACTATATCCCTTCAGTTGCTGGAGAGTAGCTGCTGTTTTTCTGAGCAGTCTTTATATTATAGTTCACAGATAATCACATCAGAGATACAGCATTATTTAAATATTTTCAAGTAGCTTCTTAATATTCAATGCTGTGCATGTTCTCAATCCAGGTGGGTTTTATTATAATGTAGATACATGTGGCTTAATATGAAAATGTTAGCTTTGCCCTACAAATACTGGAATTTCAAATTGCTCAAATACTTTAGCCTAAAAAATACCAAATCACCTGTATGAAATTCAGTTCAGGTTTCAAAGCATGAAAATAACAAATTGCCTTCTTTTGAAACTGTCTTTCTAGACTAGCCTTAACTGAAATAGTTTCAAAACATGAGGGGCCCTAAGGGACATTTGGAGATGGTCTAACCCACTCTTCCTGATAAAGCAGGTTCACTGAGAGCAAGTTGCACAGGAACATATCCAGACAGGTTTTGAAAGCCTTTAGAGAAGGAGACTACACCCTCTCTGGGTAGCCTGTTCCAGTGCTCAGTCAGCCTCAAAGTAAAGAAAGGATGCCCTCAGTAAAAATGGTAATGAAAAGTAACCTGAACTACTTTATTTCATCCATAAGATTTCCATTTTGTGTAACACTGGCTGTTATCATACCTCGTGTGGAAGGCTAATTGCTCTAACAGAACTTATTTGGTGATGTTATTAGGACATTTTATACCACGTCTTCATTGAAGAGAAGAGCTCAGCATTCTGCTTTTTGTTGGATGGGGTTTGTTGTTTTTAGGATTTCATTGTTTGTTTGGTCTGGTGGCTTTTTTGTGTGTGTTGTTCTGTTGTGTGTTTTGTTTACTTTAGTGCTTGTTGAGTCTTGAAACAGACTTCAGATACAGTTTTGAGATTCGTGCAGTTAGTTAAGTAAATGATACAGTAAACCGTGTGCACATGGTTGGTTTCAGAGCTTAATGCCTGGGCTTTTATGCCAGTAATGAGTGTCTGAAGTAACATGACATAGACTTGAAATATGGTATTGCTGTAGTGAGGAGTTGGTAGGCTGACTTTTATTTTTAAATTCAGAAGAGCTGTCAGTCTTTCATGAGTTTCATAAAGCATCTAATCCTAAAGAGTATAATCACAAGTAGCACTTGCCTAAATATGTTGCATGCTGATGGGACATTAGTGTTGTGTGAAGGCAGGGAGAGAGATTAAGTTATGTAAGTTTTCTTTTCAAGGTCTGACTGCTTTGTATATTGTTCTCAACAATTATGAGTAATACATCTTTTAAGTCAGAGCATTTGGAATGATATTTCAGCAGCTTAAATCCTGTAAATTGTAGCTGAATCTAATACAAGGTGAAGCTGAAATGCCTCACCGGAGAAAGGCTGTATAACAAGAGCAGAGCAAAAGCTCAGAGTCGGGGTTGTAAGCAAAAAAGAAAATGAGTGCAAGCCATAAGTATGACATCGGGAAAAATCTGAAAACAATTTTCTACTTAACAAATAGTTTATCTACTTGCAAGCACTACCTTATTCTCTTGTAACATCTTGCAGGACTTATTTACAGACGAAACAGCTAACAGTTTTGGGGTTAACAAGCAACTTGAAACAAACCCAACCTTTCCTGACATGACCAATGCAGCAGAAAGAGGTGTTTGTGCCACTGTTGTGATGATAGCAAGAAATAGTGAAGTAGTGAGAAATGAACTTACTAAAAAACTTTACAAGGTTTGGGAGGTGGAATGATATTGAAAGAGTGGAAAGACATTTTTAGCAGTAGCTCCTCAGAGCAACTGGGGAACTGTGAGGCCAGGAAAGAATTTACAATGAAAATCAGGATATGTCTGTGATGGAAGCAGAGGACTTGCCTGTGACAACTAGGAGAGGTCTGGATCTTAATGTTTCCTGTCCTTATGTGGTACAGTTTCTAGATGACACTAGGGTAAGGAGCTAGTTAGAGACAGAAGAAGAATGACCACATGTTGCTGGCTCAAGCTTATGATATATATATATTTTAAGATTATTATAAAATATAGAACTAGATATTTTGCTAACTTAGTTATGCATAGGGAGGGGGGATATGTTGCTGGCTAGGACCTGGCGGCTGGAAGATATCGCGATGTACGGGAAGCTAGGACCCCTCTCCCTACAGCCTGATAGCTAACAGCGCTTAGTTATGATGCAAGTAGACGGAAGTGACGTTGTAAACCCGGGTTATAAAGTGCTGTGTCGCTCACCAATAAACGCCATTTTGCCACCCACCACGCTGGTGTCAGGTGCTGATGGACCACGCGGTTATTGGGCGGTAGCAGTGTGCTTTCGGAGCCAGGTTGCTACGCCTTTAAATGGCAACAACCACATCAGCTACTTTGAGAGTTTTCATGTCAATGAAGACAATTTTATCCAGGACCTTTCTCTAGTTCTAGTGGTTAGAGTTCAATCCAGTCTGTCATTCTTCTCTGAAACAGTCCCCTGATAGCTGCAAGTCCTTCAAATATCTAAACTCTTTCTCAATCACACTAGGAACTATACAGATGCAGTTCTGATGTATAAATATCTTTGACTTCTGAGTGCTGTTGGAGTTCGGATATCAAAAAAAATTACAAGGGAAGTAATGCAATCTATTGGGTTTGCTATGTCCAAGAGAAATGTGGACTTGAATGGCAGACTGTTGCCTTGCCTCAATTCCTAACCTGTATTATAGGAGCAGTACTTAATTTCATGTATCTTTTTTTAAGTTGTGTAAGTAGTTGGATCAAAAATCTATGTTCAATATAATAGTAAAATATATATCTAGAGTGAAATAGTGCCATTGCCTTGGGATTGTCCCAGTTTTAACTAGGGATAATGATGAAAGTCTTTAGGAGATAACAGTTCTTTATATAGCTCTAAATTGTATCAAGCATATGTACTTCAGTATTTTAAGATACTTAAAGCTCTTTGGGGATAAAGCATTATGAAATATTGTAAAATTAATTTGTCAACTTTTTGATCCATTTTTAGGAGTCATGAAAGAAGCACACAGTAGGCTTTTCTCCTTTTAGAAAGAGGAAAAAAACTTCCTTAAAATACTGCCTATTAGTTCATGTACCTTCTATTTAGTGCTGTCAATATTATATTCAACTGTATGATCTCCAGCATGACTGTTTGATTTCTACTGCACAGATATTTTTGCCTTGTAAAAACACATGTGCTTATATAAGTGGACACTTGTATATCTTTTTGATATCTTCAGATACAACACGTAAAGCCTTTTACATTCTGTATTCAATTCATATCTTTTTATTTGACTACTTCAAGCCTCTTCTGATGGCTGTGTGCTCCTCATCACTCAACTGAACCACTGTGATTTCTTTTCTTGAATGCTGAATAGGGATTTTCATACCTTCTAAGCCTTTGGTGTATCAGAATGTGTAAGTTGCCATATAGTATTGAATTTTGCACAGCAATAAATGCTCGTGGAAAACTAAGATATAGGTTACCTTAGTGTTAGCACACTAAGATAGGTTACCTGTCAAATCAATTGCATAAAGCTTCATAAAAATGAAAGCATTAAGTTTGTTGTAAGATTCCTTCTCTAAATTAAGTTGCTGTAGGTTTTGGGCACAATGTCAACTAAGTCATAGTGTAAGAAGCCTTGAAAACAGTTTACAACACCAGATGATGGGCCAGGGCGAGAGTTACTAGTATTTGGGGTGCAAATACTGGTTTTTGCCTAATGACAGCTGTAGGAGAGAGGTAGTACCCTAGCCTTTCCCTACTTGCTGGTCTGACTGATGTGTGAAATAAAATGTAGCCATTCATATGAACAGCCCACTTTGAGTGCCTGTACTGCTTATTAAGTCTCAAGGAACAGTCATGTTGCCTAAATGATCCAGTCCCCCACCACCTTTAAGTTAAGTCAACTCATCTGTTGGTCAGGTGAAGGATTCTCAAGATGAGTGGTGTGGCATTTTATTATTTTTAATCAAGTGTTTATCCTCACTAATGATCCAGAGGGATGTTAGAATAGTTTCTATTCAAGTTAACCTGAGCCACGTTGGTATGCACCTAGGAACTGGGCAAGGATGTATTCCAAGTGTGCATTTAAAATGATTCTAGTCAGCATCTTTCATGGAAAGTAAATCTTGTCAATCAGATCATTTTTACGTAGTTGTATATGCTCGTAAGACAACCCTTTGCTCATCTGATTTTTCAGTAAAAGGTATAGCATACTATTGAAATCATCCAAGCTAAGTAATAAAATGTTTGCATGATGGAATGCACAGATGACTTTGCAGTATGTGGCTTTAGAGTAGATCTCGCAGTAATAGACTCTCGAATGCTTCTGTTGAACGTGTCTGCTCTTGGAGTACTTAATGTTAGAAAAGATTGCTTCCCCAGCTTTGTCTAGTGTTTGTAATAAATGTTTCAGCTTTACTGGTGATTTATTAAGGGAATGGAGCATCTCTCTTATGAGGAAAGACTGAGGGAGCTGGGGAGTTTTAGCCTGAAGAAAAGACGACTGAGGGGTGATTTGATAAATGTTTAAAAATATGTCAAGGATGAGTGCCGGGAGGAAGGAGGCAGGCTCTTCTCAGTGATGTTGGATGATAGGACAAGGTTTAATGTGTGGAAGCACAGGAAGTTGCACAGAATCATAAGGAGAATTTTTTTCACAGTGAGGGTGACGGACACTGCCCAGGCTGACCAGGGGAGTGTGGAGTCTCCCTCTCTGGAGATGTTCAAGACCCGCCTGGATGCGTTCCTGTGTGACCTGGGGTAGGTGACCCTGCTCTGGCAGGGGGTTGGACTGGATGATCTTTTGAGGTCCCTTCCAGCCCTTAACATTCTATGATTAGTGGGGCCTAACCACAGAAGTTGCTGTGGAGTATCACTGTGAATGCGCTTCTGGTTTCCCTTAGCAGCTTTGCTTACAGTTAAAAACAAGATGGTAATTGGAAGCAGAATCAGCCAAACCTGCACTAGTTGTCTCAAACTTCTGAAAGGATTTGCTGCCTGTTTTGTGCCACTGTTGAAAGCAAAGGGCAATTCTGTTTTATAACCTTGGGAATACAAAATGGTCAGTTGTGGCAGCTGTACGGGTATGATAACATAAGGAGCCTGATGGCAAGGGGGGAATAAATAAACAACAACAACAAAACAAAACAAAAAAAAACAAACAAGCAAAAAAGCATTCAAAAAGAGTAAAAGTATGGCATGTCTTTTACTGAGGCTAATATCTAATATTTGAAAGGATTAGAAGGTGTCCTTGTTCTAATCTAAACATTTTTTAGGGGAAGAGCCTTCTGTATCTAGATTGCTTTTTAATATAACAAAGTGATGAGATTCAGCAGTTGAAAGCTGAACATATACAAATTGAGTCTAGAAGTGGGAAATGTGGAAGTGGAAATAGCTAACCATTCTATGTCACAGCGATAGGTATGGTTACCTTAACCTCATCTGACCTTTGGGAAGTGGTTTAACATCTTTGAGCTGCAGGATTGACTTAGACTTCAGGCAGAACTACTGAAGGCACTCGGCTTGTTGTATCAGACTCAGGGTTTTACAGTTTTAGATTAATTTCTATTCAGGTTAGCCTGAACCAGATTTACATGAACCTAGAAACTGAGCAAGGACCTGTTCAAATTGTGCATTTAGAATGATCTAGTCACCATGCTTTATGGTCAGACTCAGAGTTTTGCAATGTTAAGGCTTTTAGAATATAGGAATTTTAGTTACACTGTATGATTAGATAGCTTGACCTAGCTCACTCCTTGTATGCATCTCAATTATTTTTTCCATGCTTATGATTGAGATGAGAAAAATTTAGTTCAACTGCTGCTCACCTGTACAAGAGTTAAGCTTCTTTCCTGTCAAGTGTTCAAGGCTTTTGAGATTTTTATGGCTCAGAGAACTGCAAAGAATATTAAGCTATTGAAATAGAAATGCTTAAAGTAGTATTGCAATTAGCACTAGTACTTTTATGCAGTAAAATGTGAAATGTTTAAATGAGTCTTAGAATCTTGTGCTATTTCATGTCACTATATTAAAGTAACTTTATAGAGTAAGTAGTCCTGGAAACTGGCATGTTAATGATAGAATTTCATATTGTTCTGATGTTTTGATCTATGGCATAAATAAATGGTAGCTTGAGGAGTGAACTTAAAAATCTCCATGATACAGCTAAAAAGGGAATTAAACCTGTTTAAGTCTGTTCATGGCCTCTCATTTTGTCTACAACTTTGTTAACCTCTGGCAGCCTGTTATACTTAGACATTTCACAAAACTTTTATATCCACTGGCTTGCATTTTCCATAAAAAGTTTTATGGAAATGTCAATACTGAATCTGGATCCAGTTTGTTTTTACTTTTGTAATGACTTCTGAAACTGTTAAGGATTGAATCTTAGTCTGCAACTGGAAACTAACCTTTAAAATTACATGAAATAAGTGATAACATAAACCTATAAAAACTAAGTCGGCAATTTAAATTTTTGCTTCCTTCCTTTTATTTATTTTTTAATCAGCAAAAACTGCTGTTTTGGTGTGGAGGAAGTCCATAATAAAAATCAATCTAGTGTAACGTCAGCTTTGACACTAACCTAACAATGTGCATGCTTATGAGGCTGATATAAAATCAACTTAATATTTTTCAGCATAGGTAGGTTTCCTGGCAAGAGGAGTATTGAATGGCCCTCAGTCAGAAGATCACAAGTGAGGTAGTCAAAAATGCTTGAAGAAATGGGATATTTAATACAGAATGTACTTGATTAATTGGGTGGAATCTGAGCAGGTGTTTTGCTTAGAATGTGTGTCATGTACAAGTCCCTCTCTAGGACCTGTAATCATGCAATTTAGAGTTTGTATCATCATTGCAGCCTTGAAAGCTTTATAAGGCGAAAAGTGCAACACTATTGAACACTCCATGGGAGATCTGGAGAGAAGGGATTTGAAAGAGGAGAGACAAGCAAAAAAAAAAAAGAAAACAAAAAAACAACAAACAAAAACCACCCCCCAACCCAAAAAACTAAAACCAAACAAAATTCAAACACACACACAAAAAACACACCGCCAACAACAAAAAAAACCCATGATGCTCAATGGAAATTAGAGAGCTGTCAAATTGTAGCTATTGTTAGTCAATTGTTGTGGAATGAAGAATGTTTATTCTATCTTTAGTCCAATTTTGTCCTTCTTGTGTACATAGAAGAGGAAAGCTAAATCTCAATCTAAGAATATACTGCAAGACAAAATAGTTAGGCCAAATGACTTCATTTTAAACTGACAGCTAAATATTCATAAATGCCGAAGTATAACTCTAAAAATGGACTTTTTTTATACAACTGCCTAACTTCTAAAGAGCCTAAATAATCTTTAAGAATGAGATTGGAGCACTTAAAAATATTTACCTGTTTGTCTAGTAATTACACTAAGGCAGAAGCTATTAGCCTAGCACCTGCCTTATAAGAAAAGGTTTTCACCGTGAACGGATAATGAATTACGTGGCCAATGAATGGCATCCTCAACAGGAAGGTCTATTGAATATAAAGCAGGAAAAAAAAGTGTCAAAAACTACATTATGTTTTTTCTGAAGTGAGGTGGAAATTTTAGTTTTTCTTTAGGAATTAGTTTAGAGGTTGTCACAGTTCAGGGTTAGGGTGGCCCCTTAGACCTATTACATTAGCTTCCAGTTAAGCCCCTTCCCTCCCCAAAGGGCAAGAGAAAGGGAATAGGGGAGAGAGACTGAGCCATTAGAAAAGGAAACTAGAACAGCTTGAATGAAAATAAAAATGAAAATGGAGTATACACAAACATACACAAAACCAGCATCGAACACAACCCCCCCAATGGTAATGACATCACTGTCTCCATTGATGCTGTGGAGCAGGCACCAAGGGAGTCCTTGACCAGGCCCTGCAGCAGACGGGAGCTGTGGTCAGGAGCTGGATTCTGGTGCTGGATTCTGGTACTGGATTCAGGAACACACCGACTGGGATTGAAGGCAGAACACACAGAGTCCTCCTTGGATGCTCTGAGGAAGGAACTAAAAGAGGACCTGAGCCATGTCAAGCAAAGCTGGCAAAGCAGTCCAAGAGTGGAGAAAAGCCTGGGAGCCCACACAGAGAGTGAGCTGTAGACCCTTCAGATCCTACTGCTTTATACCCAATATGCCGTCTATATGGGCTGGACACCTCACTGGTCAGTTTGGGGTCACCTGCCCTGTCCCCTCCTCCCTGCAGGTGCGGCCTTTCACTTTCTGCACCCCCCAGTGTGGTACACAAGTTCCAGCAGTGGCCTTGGTCTGCACACCAAGCCTTGGTACCAACTCTAACCAGGGGGTGTTGTCACTGCCAGCAGCAGACACTGTGAAAATAGCCTGCTAACTTGTGACAGTGTAGTTGGTTAGAAGAAGTGAACTGAAAAGTAAAATAACTAAATAGAATTAGTCCTGTTCTCACTCAAACCAGGGCAGAAGTTGAGACAAGACAATTGCTAGTACAGAACTCTGATTTCTGCACATGTATGTATAGTTGATGATTTACTGGGTGTACATCTTCTTGTCTGGTCAGTATGAATTACATAACACATCTTTACCTGGAACACAGTTTTGGTATGAGATATTGTAACCAGTACAGTATTTACCATGTCTCTATGGTGTAAGTCCCTCACTGTTCTTCCTCATGTTCAACTCTGGGAAGAATTATATAAGCTTCTCTTTTTTTTTTCTCAGGTTACCTGGAAAACCTTTAAACTGTTAGAGTGCTTTAAAATGGGTATAAGCATATGATAGATTACCAGAATGATAACAAACTTGGTCCTTAATGTTGAAGATTTCTTAAGAAAGAACTTGAAAAAACCTTATTATGAACATATTTAGCAGAATCCTCGGGCATTTTTCACACTATGAAGGATAATGCAAACCTATCAGTAGGTAGGTAATGTTCAGTGCAAATGCTGCTATGTCTTTATAGGAGCACTTTACATCAAAGATGGTAACATCTGACAATGGGGAGTCAATGATAGTCAAAGCAGTGGTGGCTTGAGATCTGTTAGATTTTTGAGGACAGAGGTGAGCTTCAGGAAAACACTCTAGGGTGGTAAAGCAAGCAGAGGACTGATGAACTGGTCTGGAGGATGTGGTTGTATGGTTACAGGCAAGCATAGGCACCAGCACACCAGTGAGGTGGTGCTCTTGCAGAGCTCTGCTTTTAGTGAGGATCAAGTATCCACCATCAGGCCTGTACTGTTGACCATAAAGGACTATACTTTGAAGACTACTTCTGTCATTTTTAAATGAACTCATGCATCTTTAAAGTTGGAAAGATAGCAACCAGGGACATGATAAAAGTATAACACTATTATAGTTTTGCTTCCCTGCTAACTTACCCATGTGTGAATGGAAGCAGAAGAAACCATTATGGAAAATACAGTACAAAAACCTTGTCCAACTGTGGCTTCATTTTCACCATACAGTTTATGAAAAAAAGTTACTGAATTTAATATGCTGTCAACTTTATTCTTTTCTGCAGTTACAGACATTCTCTTCAAGATGCAAATCCAGTGACAGGTTGATACATTCATTAGTTGAGATAAGAGAGAGCTCTGGTTTTGGGGTGGGGAGGAGGGAGAACTTATTTTGTCTGTTGATGTTAAGATAAGTATTGAACTTCTGATTAAAAGCTAGTAATGAAAAAATCCAGAGAATGTTTTAATTTCTTTTTGGGTAGAAATAAAAAAGCATGGAAGGGTAGTCTAAAATTAGTACGTATTCTAGAATCCTACCAGAAATTCAAGTGACCATAGTCTTGGTAGAGTTGTATCTGTCTTCATACTTCAAGAGGCCATGAGTTTTACCATTGAAACAAGAATTATTAAAATCTTTTCAGACCCAGGCCTACCAAATGCTGTTCCTATCATGTAGTATGTTTCTCTTTAATAATTTTAACATGAACAGTGTCGAATTGCTTCATCTGGCAGTGGTGGCAGTACCATAGGGTTTGGAAATGGAATAAAGAAACAAAAGGTTCTCAACTCATTATGGGCTTTTATCAGCTGTGATACAGAACAAAATGTCATTGATTTCAACTGTTTGCACTCAGTCTGGTATCACTACCCACAAGACATCTGCTGGGAGATTTAATTCTGTCACACTGTTAAGTGTTTTTTACCAGGGGAATGAGTTGAATGTGTGTGGTTAATGATAGGACCCGTCTTCTATTGAGATGTAAATATTTTACATAAGCTTGAGAAGACAAAGCCTAACTTGGTTTCTGGAGTTTCTACATCTATCAGCTCAACAAAGGGTAAAACATCAGTCATGTTTCTCTGACTAGATTGGCTGGTGATGAGAAAATTTAGAATAGCTTGCCACTTAGAATGTAAGCATTTTTCTGCTGGCCTCCCATAATAAGGAAGATGTGCTCTCTGCAGAGGGAACAACAAAAGGCCAGAGAGAATAGAAGATACTCTTCATTTTTGGTTAACTTTAACACCAACAGGTGAGGATGTTATGTGCTGTAACTGATCCTGCTTATCAGACTGAAAATTGAATGTGTGTGTGAGGGTATGGGAAAACATACCAATGAAGGAAAAGGACTTCCAATGGAAAATCATTCAAAAAACGTGTAATAGTAACATGTTACTCGAACAAAGGAACAGCCAAAGGGTGTAGCAGGGAACAGCCTGTATTCTTAACTGACTCCTGGGTGGTGTGTTTTAAATATTATTTTTTTAGTTTTTATTTTTATGTTGTTGGTGTTTGGTGTTCTAGGTTTCTTGGTTTGTTGTTTGTTTTTTTGTGGGTTGTTTTTTTTCAAGACTTGGCAATCAGAACACTCTATCATTGTTTCTTGGCTTTACCTTCTATAATCTTTTCTATTTTAGGCACTTGGATGTCTTGTGTACTCCAAAAAGCTTGAAAACAGGAAAAAAAGGCCCATATTCAAGTTCATGTCCCTATTTTCTTTATATATCAAGCTATTGTTTTTCGCTTTGCCAGTTAAGTTGTATCGGAAAAGTTACAAAACTTGGCTAAAATGTGAATTACAGGGTATTATGCTTGTTTTGGTCACTAGCAATCTGTCATCTCCTTGTAAGGGTGTCTGGGTTGCTAAAATTTGAGTGCCCAGGCTGTGTGCTTGGACCATCCAGACTACATGAGTTACTCTTAGGCAGGTTCTATGTCAGCTAAACGGAGGTGTGCACCAGTGGGCTCCTGCAGAGCAGCTGTGCTGGCAGTAGTTAAATATCTCAAATGTCACTGTGTGCTGCAGAGGAACACATTCTGGAGTAGGAGGATCCAATATCCCTTCTTCCCTCTCAGAGGAATCACCGCAGCGGATATTTGGCTATTAACACTGTTTTCTCCTGCTGAATGTTGTTAAGGCAACTTCACAGCAAACCAGCACTTCCAAGTTGCACTTAGTCCTTTTGATAAACTTTTGCAAGTACTTTCTTTCTAGAATAACTATTTTATTTGTATTAAGTGTTAAGGAGGGTTTAAAAACAGGAATCTAAACTGAAGAAACTAGAAGCTCTGCTGTACATATTCACGCTTTTGCCTTTTTCATGTATGCACATTATTAAGAGGAGAGCAAATGGAGTTCTCTCACGTGAAATTATTTTTCATATTTTCCTTTTATTCATCTGAAATTCACAGCCAAATTGAATGGTAGTTTCCCATATCTTCCTTTTCATAATTATGGATAGTAATTTATATTTGACTGCTTTTCAATACCCACAATCACCATACTACCGTAAACTGATCACTTTGTTGTGATTTGTGTTGTTGCAAGGTATTCCTTGGTCTAAAGTCGTGCACTTTTTTTTTTCTTTGATGTAGCTGGAAAATAAAGTGTATACTGCCTGGTAGAGACAGCACCGGGTGTGCTGTGAAGAGTATATTTATTTGTGTCATCAGCCTTGTTTCTTTTGTTTTACTTTATGAAGATTTTTGGCACATGCCTTTCATTTCTGAAAATGAAAAATATCTCTTCATGGCTTTGCTCTCTGTCCCTTTCACTCTATTTCTAATATGACTTCATGTTTCCCTAAGACATTACATTGGTAACTCCTATTTTCATCCCTGCCAATTTGTTTTATTTCACACACCCCCACACCTCTACCCCTCATGGTTTGATAGGCACAAGATGTTACTTTCCTTGCTAATGTCACAAATTTCTGATAGGGAAGAGTAGTCATCACTGTTGTAAACCTCAAGTTTTGCTTTATTTATTATGCTTTTTCATGCAAGGTTTGGATGAATTAGTGTTTGTGCAAGTGACATGACAGGAAGAATCATTATTTCCATTGCTGTTCTCTGGGGAGTTCACTAATCTGATGTGACAACTGTAATATTTTCAAGCTCAAGTATTCTGCTTTCTTAAGGCAGACACTTGTTCTGTTTATTTCTCAATTTCCACTTTTGTTTTTGTGAATGTCTCTGTGACCTCTACAAGTCCTGCCAGAAAGTCCATGTTAGCAGTAATGTTAGGTTTTGCAGCTTCCAAATGTGTAGTAATTTGCTCACAGTGGCAAAGCTGCTGCTTACAGTTTTGTTTGAAGCTGAAGGGTGGTTTTCTTATAGCTTTACAAGGGTATGAGCTCACTTTATTAACCATTTGAGCTTTATGTTTGATTCATGAAACAGTTATCAAGTTAAAGTATATTTCTTCAGGTGACAGGAATATGTTTTCCAGTAGTTGAAGGACAAACATTCACATACAACTGTGTGTATTTTTTTTCCACTGTTAAGCAGCAGTGTAATTTAGCAGTGTCCTTTACTAAAATGGACCATGGTAATCTCTGCTATGCAATACTTGAAACAAGTGAAGGTCAATCAACCCTGTTATCTTGGTTATGCTTTTCTTTCCATGTCTATCATGTGGAAAAGTATGATAGGTTTGTTACAAAATGGATTTTTTTAAGAAAAGAAAGCCACCATAATCCTGGTATTATTCTGCCTCTTTCTCTATGATGTAACTGTATGTGTGTACAACTTGATCTCACTGCAAACTGCAGAATTCAAAATAAGTGCGTTTTTGAGGGGACTTGTTGCAATTCAATGGATGCTTTCTGAAGGTGGAAGCTGAACTGTTTCTGCTGTCATGATTGCATATCTACAGGCACGGACAACTCATAATAACAAGCTGCTGTTCTGTTAAAAATCAAACCCACCCTGTTGTCCTTGCTTCTTTCTTCATGTTGGAGATGCAGTATGCGCTGCTTGGCTCTGATATGTGGTCTCACCCACCTTATGCAATACTTGGCTTTACATAAAGCATATCTGAAGTAAAACATGGCACAGAAGAATTTTAATATTTTAAAATTTTGTAGAGTTGAAATATCAGTTGTCTTAAGTAATATTTGTTAGTGGGGCTCTGTCACGAGACTGAAGTGCATCTTGTAGCTACTGTTTTAGTTCAAGTTGATAAAATACTACTTGGTATTTTTCTTCCTTGTATTTTTTGACTAAAAACACCCTAGTAATCCCAAACCTCGCTTTCTAGCCTTGTTTATGTATTGCCACAATGTTGTGAAATTAATCATAAATTTACAGCTTCATCACTGCATAATGTCATCATTAATTCATATGCTGCATCATTTCTTAAACTGGGATTTACAATTGGAAATTCAAATTGCTTCTTAAGGTTTCTTAAACAACATTATATCCCCACCTTGCCTTGGACAACTGGAGTCTATCTGAATAAGTCATTCTACATTCTTGCTTTTTTGTTCTCCTGAAGAATCCCTGTATCAACAGTAGAATGCACTGTTTGTAATAGACTGGAATATTATTGTGGTTGAAATAGTGGTGCTTATAAAATGAGATTTTCCTAAATAAAAACTTGTATATTAAGACTTCAGTTATGTCATCTATATGCAAAGCCCTAAGGAAGGAAATATTTAGTTATAAGGCACAACTAGCTTGTTCTTTGAAATCTTGCTACACAGCAGTCTCATCTACCTGTTTAATCTTAATCCTAAAGGCATTGGTGGAAGATGTAAATTCTTTCCTTCTAGAGGAAAAATGATCAATCTTGTTCTCTCTATAGTCAGTGAAATGTGATTGCTTTGGGAATGAATCAAGGAGTGTTGAAAACTTTGGCCATGACACATGATTACTGGTAATCTTGCTTCCTGCAATAACTGGATACGGACCCAGCTCAAGGTTCTCCCCCCTTTTTTTTTTTTCTGTGAAAGTTGAAAGACTTTTCTTTACAAGCTCTCTAGCAGCATTTCATGTTAGTTGACTCCCTCCTTGCAATGTCTGGTGATAGGTTCTTGATCCTGGTATTAACTTGAAGTAAGGGGCTTTAAATACCTTGGGCATTTTGTAAGAAATAAAGCCTGAGCAGGGCACACTTTCTAAGCCTATGTCTGTTTCACGTAAAGTCTGTATCCTTCTTACTATTTGCATTATTATCTGTTCACATGTGGACTAGAACGTCTATAGCTTTCTCTTAAAACTTTTTCCAGGTGAAACTCCAATACACAGTGAGGATGAGGCAGTAAGTAGGTGCTCCCAGAGATGCACTGGCTGAAGCTTTCCCAGAGAAGCTGCCACCAGGTAGCTGCTATTGCACAAGGGAGATGAGGAGCCCAAATGTTTGAGTCATCCTGCTGTTGATGCCTGGGGGTGGCAAGCACTAGACTACAGGAAGCACAATTAGATGCAGTATTTTGTGGCTTGTTGGGGAGGGGGTGTTCTTTGTTTGTCTGGCTGCAGCTGGTATAAATGCTTCTAGGATGTTAACTTCACTGTAAAGGATCTCCTCCTGTCCTTGGTACTAGCAAGGCTCCAGAGGTGCCTGGAGCAGTGTTGTTGGCTGTTGAATAAGGCTTGCCTCTCCTTTTGAATGATGATATAAAGCAGCACTCAGAGTGTTCCTGTGGAGCCAACCTGGCAAATCCACATGGGAAGGCATCATCTGGAGTGAATAAAATGTTTCTTGTAAAATTCTCTTTTTCAGAGTCTTGCTGCACCACCTGCAGTTTATCTTATGCATATGAATACAGGTATGATTTTCTGCTGGGAGGTCTTGTAAAGAGTACAGCAATACAGCTCTTGCCCGCTGTCTTGCTGTGCTATATCTGCAGTTCTAGTTAAATTCTCTTGACAGTAGGCACTAGTTTTTTGTGGCAGGCGTTTGCTGCTGCTTGTGGGTGTGTGCTACCAGCTGAGATATGTACCCTGCTGGAAAAAATGGTAAAGGTGAGGCCGAAGATCCAGGCTAGGCCAAATGTGGCGTTATCTGTAGCTTTGCTGATTCATAGTGACAATGGAGGCTAATGCTTGAGATGTCTCAAAATATATAAATATGCAAGGTGATGTAAAATGGATGTTTTATCAGCCTGGATGTGATCTAAACCAACTCAGTTCAGCAACAGTTTTAGTATTTTGGGGTTTGAAGAAACATACTTCTATGTGATGTTAACAGTATGACTAGGAACAGAAAAAAAAAAAAAGACAGTGAGTTTAGGCATTAGGTTATGTATTATGCTGGATGAATGTAGGACTTGGAAAAACTTGGTTTACTAATGGATTTAGTGTTGTTCCCCTGGGCAATTAGCTGCTTTCTAGTAAAGCACTCTGAACACTCACCTGGTTCAGCTGCCCCCTCAGCTCTGCCTTATGAGTGTTCAGGTGATGCAATGCAATTGTTGTAATATAGCAGTATTCTTGAAACAGAAATATTGTCCTGGTGTATAGCATGTATAGCCTGCATGGTCAAGATAGTATGGCATTATCTCATTTTGTTTTTGTTACATTAATCTTTTCTCTTCACGTGCATCAGTACTGCACCAAGCCTGAGAGGCTTATGTAACTCCATTGATAGGGCAGTAGGGATCACCACCTCATCTAAAACTTGCTAACATCTATATGATTAATAATAAACCTTCAAGTGCAGCACACATAATTAAATGGTATCTTTGGTGTCAGCTTTGTGTCTGTTTCAAGCTCACAGTCTTCTCTGTTAACAGAAACCAAATTCCAGAAGAGTGCTGAACTAGGGAACACAACTTTAGGCAAGCTCTGCTGGACTAAGTGGACCTTTAGCTTGGGTGAGTGCTCCTTGCTCAACCAGCACCTGCAACAACACTAACCCCCAAGTAGCTGGTCAATAAACTTGGACTGTGTCTAGTACAACAAATTGAGATTCATTGTCTGTACTAAAAACCTGCCCATTCCCTGATGTGAT
The DNA here is from genome assembly GCA_027560015.1 of Chloroceryle amazona. Lineage (NCBI taxonomy): Eukaryota > Metazoa > Chordata > Aves > Coraciiformes > Cerylidae > Chloroceryle > Chloroceryle amazona. The sequence goes on from JANHFX010005691.1 coordinate 50,669, forward strand.
TTTGACCCTTAACAACTAGCATGGTCTTGCAAAAATTTGCACTCTCAGCTCAGAGCTGAGCATGGGCAGGGCTGTTTTCACCAGGCATTTAGTGATATTTGGAGCCAAAGGAAATTTTCCAGCATAATTGTATACTTGCTTATGTGAGAGTGTGTTCATGTCCCTGGGTATGTTTGATTTACTGATATAGGCAGAGCTCTTTTGTGTAACAGTTCGAACACTTCCCTTCTAAAAATAGAGACTTGAAGGTCAAAGTGTTTTCAGACCACCTGAGACTCTACTAACAGATTAAATTTACTTTATTGACGAGCTGGATGATGGGTATGTCAAACCTTCCAATCAGCTGTGAAAGCAAATATCTTGGAGGGAGGACTGCACAGTCCCTGTAGTGTTGTATTTTCTGTTCTCTTCTGAGGATGTAGCATACATGTTCTTCCAGTAGGACAAAGTGCAGGGAATTACTGATTCTGGAGGATTATTGATATTATATGACCTGAAACTTGAAGACAACAAATGTTTGGCTCTGAAATTTCTTTCCTACCTAGCTAAAGGTTCATCATTATTTCAATATTTTGTAGCAATAAGTGTGATCTTGGTCTCCCTTTTGACAACAGGAGATTCCTGTAGTGTGGCCTTGTGGGAACAGTCTCTGATTTGCTGGACCTTGATTTCAGAAAGTGTTGGTTGGAAAGTATGAGTGAATACTGCTGATAAATCCATGGTCAAAGGTCTCTTGAGAAGTGAATTGCTGCTTGATAGTCTCAAGGCATGCATACAGTCTGATCATGCATGGCTACGCAGGGAATTATGGCTTTCTCCTCGTATAAAGAGGAGATTCAAGAGGTGTTTTTAATTTAAATATTTATTAGTTTTGTGCATATAGTAGTCAAGAACTCAAAGGAGCTTTGGACTGAAAGACAGTTTCACTGTCCCCCTCCTTTTGTTCATGAAGTTATCTAATATTTTGTTTCTCTCAAAATTTCATAAAATTTTGGGTGTTTGAGTGCATAAATTGTCCAGATGCTCTATTCTTTGTTATGTTCTTGAATAACCAGCTGCCTATCTACACCCCAATTCAGGAATGACATGACTTTTTTCACTTCTAAGCCTAGTATGTCCCAATGAGTAGGCTATCCTTCACTAGAGTAATATATGAAATATGTTAAGGGTCTGCTGATAGAACACTAAAGAAGTTTTGAAGATGTGTGTGGTTGATTAAGTGTGTTTTAACTTGCAGCTATAATCAGATCTATGTTATCGAATTTAATAACCAATCCTGAATCAAGCTATAATTAACTCACTTAAAGGTGTTTATGCTGTCTGGTTATAACCTTGTTTTTTCTAGATAATGGCATGATACAGACAAGACAACTATGCAATGAAATATATTTATTGAGGTTTTGATAGGAATATGCTTATTCTGTGATTAAATTATTCAGCTTACTATGTGTCATAAATAGTTTTTCCTGTGTAAACAAGTTGACATGCTTATGGTTAATACTTTTTCCCTGTGAAAGTGTTTGCCACCATAGTTTGAGAGCTTTTATGCTTATACTCTTTGGACCACAATTTTCTTTAGCTGAACTGCATAACTTTGTCAATCATTACCTTGTGAACTTGTTAAAGTACCAAACAAAAATAAAAAAGCCCAAAACCCCAGAAAAATTAGAAATTATTATACTAATTACTAGAATCTGGTAAAAAAAGCAATTTGCTTAATCCAGTGCATCAGTGAAGGCACAGAGAGAGAGGCAGGTGATGCCCATATAGGGATTACTGAGCTGTCTGCAGTGTTAAGCGTTTCTCCATGTGACAGTTACCGAAAAAATGATGTGGTTTTCAGTAAACTTGGAAAAAATAACACATGACTTCTGTAGGATTTGTGTACTGGTCTCACTAGTGGGCTGATCCAAATCCATCCTGTATACTAACAGTTACACTCAGTTTCTCCTACCTGAAGATGACAAAGAGATGAGAATCTCATTTTTAGGACCAATAATATTTCTCTTCCTTCACATGTCTTCTGAAATATATATATTTTTTTTTTCCTCTTCTGTTGAATGCATTTCTGCTGACTTGACCAGTGTGGACATGCTTATTCAGAAATTCAGGTGAAGATAGTGTCTTTAAATAGGCAAATGTGTAGTGCTGGCCTTAAGAAAAAAATTCTCTCAAATCTGTTAGTTGGTATAAAATATCCCTGTAATACTTTGTCCTCACTATTGCTGAGAATCTGAAATTGTATGTGTGAGGTGTTACGGTTTTGTGATGTGCCCCTGTTTGGTTTTTAGAAACCTCTCTGTGGCCATAGATTTCTCAGACTTCATTGATTTAAAATAGAAGCTGAATTTCTCTTTGTGCTCTTTATAGTTTTCTTTTTAACAGATGCATTGCAGCCCTGTTACTGTGAGCATTTTCTGCTAAAAAAAAAAAAAAAGGCATGAAATTCTAGTTTCTAAGGAGTGCTAAGAAAGACCTTAATATATTCAGATTTTGTTATAACTTCTTATAAGTGTCCCCTTTGTGCGGTCTTCTTGATTATTGTACAAGTGAATAAATATGAAACTGGTAGTGAAGGTTATAATGTTTTCCTCTGAGTAAACTCTTCAGAAACCATAAATATTGGAATGTCATTTTGTATGCTCTGAAGTTGTATGGATAGGTCAGTAAAAATGTTCTTGGGATTCTTCTTTAGATTACTGAGATTTTTCTCCAGGATTTTAATTAATTGTCTTTATGCCTTTATTAAATCTGGTGAACTTTGGAAATGGCAGCTTTTCAAGCAACTAGCCTGAGGGGTTTAATACAAAACATAAAAAAGAATAGTCAAAACTTTGCCTACTTATGTGAACTCATTGGAATGCCCGATGTGTTACTTAGCTATGTTGCATTAGTCCAAATATTTATATAATGCACAACTGTGCAAGTATGAGGTGCTAAGTAGAGAATGAATGTTTTCTTTACAAGAGAGGTGTTCATTTCTTTGAGCAGATGAGGTCTGTGTGCTTTTTCAGGAAACAATTTTCAAGTTTTCAGGAAAACATGCATGGCAGTATCCCAAGGAAGTCTTTGTTTTTTCTCCTTTAATTCATGCTTCTTGTACTTGTCAGCTGGCATTAAATGTAGAGCAGAACCAAAAGCAGCATTTGTAATAGCTATGTTAATTCTTTTATATCAATTGGAGTGAGCTTTCTTGTCTTCAGACTAGTCTCAGACACCAGTCTGAAAGAGGAGACAAATCAGTGTTGTGAACTGTTTAGCCATGGCCCCACCTGTGGTTCTGGTGGGCATGTCAGTATCCCCAGGGTGCAGGGCACAATTCAGACTGCAGGGAGTTCTCTTGGCACTAAATTCACACCATGTTTGAGTTTATTTTTACTGTAGGACTACCTTCTCTATTTCAGTGCCTTAACATCAGACTAACCAATAAATGTCTATTAAAAATAAAATAATTGCATGTTCAGTGCTTTATAGCCTTTTGGGGTTTGAATTTCTTTTCCTCTTTTCCACTTGTGCCCTCTAATTGTACTGTTTAGGTAGTTATTTCAACTTTATCATAGACCAGAAAACAAATTCCAGTACTGGCAAATAAAATATAACACACAAACACACACAACCCGAAACGCCACCAACCATCCCCCAGAAAAACACCTCCAAAAATGAAACAAACCAAAAACACCAAGTCTAATCCTTTTTAAATCAGAAGGGACTAGATAGCACAAAGAGCTAAGTAAGGGATATCCCCTTTTTTTTTTCTTTAGGGTAGATAGGCCTTCCCTTCGAACACATTTGTGATTACTAAAACTGCTTTTGTTTTCTATCTTCCCAGATAAGCGCATGAACATTGAAAGGTGTCCTTAATACACCTGTTTACATTATCAAGATTAAAATGTCTATTTGAAGATACAACAATAAAGCAAAGAGATATATCAATAATTGTGTCAGAAGACTAGGAATGAGGGGATTATGGAGATAGCCATGTTACCTGGTGTTTTTTCTTTCTAAATACTTACAAACAGACAAGAATGATGAGCTTTGTATTTGAGTGAATATTTTGTGTCAGCTGAAATGTTTGAGTCTTTATTGCCATTTTCACAGATAGCTGAAACTCACAGCCTGAGCTCTGTTTTTCCCTTTGAGATTCCTGGGATAGAAATCAGGTTCCACCTGCTATGTGGGCAGGTGATGTTTGTAATGTGCCCTAATTGATTTGATGGGCCTATCCTGAAAGACAGGAGGATCTTTCAGGAGTTATGCTTGACATTGTTTTTGAGCAAAATAGATGAAAAATCGTGTACTCTTGTGGGACTCGTGTCATATTGGTAGATATTGTTCGTTTCAGTGAAGTTGAATTCCCAGTCAAAACAAAACTTGAGCAGACTCAGAATAAATTAGAATAAAATGCAAGACAATACTTGCATGATGTCCTGTGAGGAAAATCGGTAAACTTTCGTACAGCTCTAACTGACAGAGGTACTGTTCTCATGCTAATGTTGCCAATAGTGGAGAAATGTGGGAACAAAAATACAGTGAGTATGTTATGCAAGCAGAATTGTGCTGAACCAGGCTGAATAATGGTGTTCTCTCTGGGATGCCAGCCAGCCTTTTAATGCTTACTGCTCCTGCAAAAAAGCTTGCTAATCCTGCACTGGGAATTGTTTTTCTTAATCACATTGGGACTTCAATTTCATTGTAATAGAGCAAGGCAAGAGAAGCTTGGGTCTGAGACTCAGGACAGATGGTTTGTATTTTTTGAAGAAGGGTGCTTTGTAATAGTGTGTCATGTGGGAATTGCAGCTGACAACAGCCCACATGAGGACCAGCACCTTCAGAGACACTTGGCTGTTGAATTCTTCGTCTCTGTTCTCACTGAGTAAATCTGCCTTCTACAGACACAGGTACATTTTTGACCCTCTTGTCTTAATTTCTGAAAGCTGCTCTTCAAAGCTTTAGTTGCCACACAAAGGGTGACAGTTCTGTCAATGACATATGGAAGGAAGGAGAAAACAACATCTAACCTGGCCACCAACCCCTTGAATTTCAGGATTTCACAGTGTCATCTGATCCTCCATGAAAGTTGCATCAGAAAGTCCATTCTTAAATGTTGTGGGTATAAATATGTCAAAGCATAGCAATATCCTAAGCATTTAGATGGCAATGAGACAAAGCTTAGGGCATGCATCCAGTATAGCTCTGGTTTTCCCTAAAAATCCATACTGAATTATGTTATCATTTTTCAAATCAAGAGGCAAAATATGAAGCTCTGTTTGTCATGCTTGTGTAGAATTATTTGATCATCAGAGTGGGATTTTCTCATGGGCAGTAAATATAAAAAAAAGCCCACATTGTTTCCCACTGAGATTCCTGTTATTAGGAGACTAAAGAACCTGGAAACATAGAAAAAAGATGAACTATTACTGAAGACAACAGAGGAGTTTTGTAATAATGTTGAGCTCAGGTGGAAGTATTTAGCTCTGTGGATGACGGATGTATGAAATGATCCCTCTCTTTAGTGCAAGAATGACTCTGCTCCTGTGGCTGCCTGGCAAGCTACCTAGGTGAAACATCTTGCATCAGAATTCTTTTCCCATTCTATTTTTTTTTGCACATTTTAGGGCTTTTCAATGCCACCTTTAGGGGAAGGTGATCTTTTTGAAAAACCTGCAGCAATAAAACCCAGCTAAATTGGGAAATGAGTGAGGAATGGTTTCAGTCAGTTTTGCAGTGACAGCGTATGTTTCTATTAAAAATAAAACTCCAACTCAAAAATAATTCCTAGTTGTCATTCTTAAGGTAAATCTCCGTGGTAATATAAAAAGTTTTTTTAAAAAATCAGAATTGATAGAAAATGATAGAATCAAAACCTTTTACCTTTTAACAGATGTCCTGTATTTTAATGTATAATGTTTCTGTTGCTTAATAACTGATCTGCTGTCTAGTTCCATGTAAGAGCATCTGTGAATAGTTAAATACAAAATGCAGATGTAAAAATAAGAAAATAAGTATAATCCTTTAAGAGAAGAGTCGATAGTGGGGAGGCTACCTCAGGTCTTTCAGTAACAGGACATACACAACAACATTAAACAAGCATAAACAAACCAAAGCCAAACTCATCTAACTCATTAAAAAAAGTCCACATAATGTTTTTTGATAATCCATGGCTTGTGGTTCTTGTTGATTTCAGTTGTAGGTCATTAATTACACCTCTGTTCAGTTCTCACCAGCAATGGTAACTCAGTTACCCTTGTATCTGTCTTGGACATCTTTCTCTTGTACTCAGGCATAGAAATGTACAGATAACTTGATTATTCATTAAGTTCTATTATTACTTTTAATGAAGTGTCTACAAAATCAAGACTGAAGTGTCTCTTTTTATGATTATAGGTAAGTTAACAAACACTTAGCCTTACATTCAGAGAATCTAATGTTGCCCCTCAGCATTTTTATAATCTCAATCTAAAGGCACAAAACTTCTTCATAAATCAGATATAAAAACCCCACCCTTTCTTATAAAGCTAAATGACCTTATACCTCAAGGCTTCCAGACAAGACCCAGTGTAAGCTACTCCAAAGACAGAGAACATCAATCTGACGTGATTCATTTCCACAGCTATTCCCAATACAATTTGGCAAGTGCATAGTCTTTGCAATAAAAGGTTCTCCCAAAATGCAGAATATTTATACAGATACGTACTTAAGTACAAAAATCACATCTTGTAGAAGAACTGTGTAATCCGCATTTGAAAAATGAAATCAACACTATATTCATCTTCTAAAATTAACCATTTCCCTCTCAAAAAGTATTACTTCAATACAGAAATCACAAGGGACCTTTCTCATGATGACATCAACTAGCATGTATTTTATTGTCCTTCAATTTTCTCGGAACTTCTTATTGTCAAATTTATTTCACGCATATTCACAAATGCATTTTTATGAATGCTGACTTTTATTTGCCCTAGCTGCAGGACAAGGACTTGTGGTTTGTATGAAACAACCAAAAGTCAGGAGTGGTGACTTGGGTGGTGTGTGGTGTTTTGTTGTTTGGGGTTTTTTTGGGAGGGGGCAGGGCAGTGTTTTTTGGCTGGGGGGGGTGGGGTGGGGATTTCTGGTCTAGTTGTGGTTTTGTTGTTGTATTCTGGGGTTTTTGATTTTGTTTTGTTTTTGTTGTTTTTCTTTTCTTTTTCCCTCTGTCACTGGTTGTCTATCTCCTGAGTGAAAGATGGAGAAAATAAGAGTTATTTACATGCCAGGAAATTATTTTAGGTACTTGAATGCCAAGTGTTTTGGACATCTGAACTTAAAAGCTAGAACTGTGAAATACCATGTGCCTTATTTTTGGTTTTGTTTTGTTTGGAAAAAGACAACCAAGGAGAAATTAGAAAATATCATATTACTCTTCTATTATGAAACAAAACAAAATATTCTTTTTTTGGGGGGAAAAAAGTATGCTATCTAGAAGAATGTCCATGAGTGGAGCTCACTGCTCTTGCAGCTTTCACAGACTGAGACTGAACATGGCCCTTCAGGAGTAGGGAGCAGTGAGTGTGGCACCGTGATAGAGATGGCTAGTGGCAAAGATGGCAGCAGGAGAAGGTCAGGGTTCTTACAGTCTGTGTTTCAGAGCCTGCAGAGTGAGCCATCACAAGTGTAGTTGGGGTAGCAAACAGTGTAGAATGACAGGAGATGGACAACACGTTGAAGAATTGAGAGATTAGAGAGTACTTGTTCAAATGAGAAATGCTATTTTTTTCTATAGACCAGTATGTCTGAGCACTTCCAATCACTATTATGGGAATCAAATGGTACAAAGCAGTAGCTGATATTTATAAAACAGAGGGAAGACTTCTTCTGAGACAAGGCTTTAGACAAATTAGAAACCATGAACAAAAGCTTGCAAACTTCGTCTGATAAGCAGACTTGGAAAACATGAACTACTCAGTTGCAGCAATTTGGACTTGAAATATTAGTGTACATCTCAAGGCACAAAATGCTTTAACATACATCCCTGTGTCCCCTGATTCCTGTTTACCATGTTCCTATTTTTTTTCCACAGCCAAATTCCGAAATCGCCTCAATGTCAACTAAGGCATAAGCAATATCAGGGTAGACAAATGAGAGAGCAGCAGAAACTCGAAGGCTTGTTAGTCACTTCACTGTGCAATAAAATTTTTCTCCATGATAGCCTGTGCCTCTCTGCAAAAAGCCAAGACTTTGATGGCTGCTTAAGCCTAGGAAAGGATTTCCTCATAAAACAGACAGATAAGCTTCTCCTATGCAGAACAAACTAAACTAAGTCAGTTAAGTAGTGTGTTCTGTGAGAGCTATTTACTAAACCTGCAGTAGTCATGGGGAAAGATAGCAAGAAATGTAGATCGTGGGTTATCTTGCTGGAGTTTTTGAGGTTGCCCTCTCAAGAGTGGTGTGGTTGGTCTCCAACCAAATCTAATATTTAGATAGTAAATAGCAAATCTAAATTAATATGTTTCTGCTTTTTTGAACATATATTTCTCACACCATGCTGATAGATAAGCTTAAGATGAAATACTTAAGACCTTTTTTTTGCTAAAAATAGATGCTTGTCCTCAGCGCAGCTTTCACGATTCAATTTTATGTACTCAAAAGAATCTGTTGCTTGCACCATAATCATATAGTTTGGTTTAGGAAGTTCATTTATTCTTAGGAACCTAAAATAGATCAGTTTCTTGTGTCCAACTCACAGAAAACCTCCCATGTTGCTTTTGAGGCTGTTTGATATCATGGAGTGGGGAGTTGTTCATGCCTTGGAAACTCCTATTTCTATGTTGAACTGAAACAGATGAATAAGATAGGTGGCTTCTGGTGGCTCCCTCAAGTTCACTTTCCTTGGGTAGCAAGAGTGAAAATGCATTTTGGCTTTCTGCAGTATAAATTAAATGCATGGCAATTAATGTTTCCTGATAAAATAATGTAATTAAAGTTGCTAACTACTTTCAACTTTTGAAGTCCCCTTTCTCTACTTTGTCACCTTATTTTTGTTTCATTGGAATCTAAGTACAATCCCTTTTCATGTAAGGTGGTGTGTTGGTTTGTGTGGGTTTTTTGTTGTTTTTTTTTAATTCTAGGTAGTCAATATCATCAACATCACTAATGTAAAAAAGGTTCATTTGTTTTTCTAGTTCTACTCTTAGCTTGCTTATGACATGAATGAAAAATAGTCTATATTCAATAGTCATAATTACTATGAGATGCCAACAGAAAAATTCCTTGCAGAGCTTCAGGGTAACATCCCGGCTGTCAGTAATTAATATGTCTACTACTCAGAATTATTGTCACCTTTAGCTCTCCAGAAGGAAAAATAACCATTGGTAGAAGTTATTTTCAAGAAAACAATAGTTAAGAGGAGATGAGTGTCAGTTAGTCCTAACACATTTAAAAAGATGCTATTGTTTAACATTGTCTTCCCCTCAGGCAAATTAATCCTCTAAAATACAGCTTTTTCTATTGAACATAGCTGTTTCAATGGTGATTTCTTATGAAGAAGGTCATAAATGGAAAGACATGCAATTTAGGGCTTCCAGTACAGAAACAGCTGTTAGCATCAAGTGGTTGTGTATGCTCTGTCAGTGAGGGTTTATTGCTGTCCTGGGTGAGCCATTTTGGCATTCCAGGATATATTTGGTCTTAATAGCTGCCCAATATTTAAACAGGGAGAACAGCTTGGATTTCAGGCCCTGAAAGCTCTGACATTCCCTCTTGCATGGTCCCAGAGGGCCATGTGGTGCCTTTAATTGTGAACAAGTAAACATTAGTTTGGTGGCTTGAGCAATTCAGGAGATGAAATGAGACAGAAGTTGTCTCTGCAGGTGGGTTAACAGCTGCTGCCAAATGCCTCTCTATCTTACCATCTCAGAGCAAGCCTCAGAGATGAGGCTGAATAATTTCCAGTGTCATATAAAGACTGGCAAGCAGCAGGAGAGATTTGTTCTGTTTCTTGTGAAAAAGATTGATGTGGTGTTTGTCTCAAGACTTGAAATTGAGAGAGAAAAGAAATACTTTTTTTTTCTTTAGTCATTTGCAATCTTAATTAAGGCATGCAAATTTCAGTTTTAAGTGTAGTTGCAAGCAGTAAGCAATTAACCCTCTAAATGCAACTACATGTAACTTAGCTATCAATTAACTTTGTTGTAGTGCCTCAGAAAGGGTTATATATAATAAGTAGGACAATTTTTCTAGAACAAGTACCTTGGAAACATAATTACTGTCTTATATGCAGATGCATGTTTTTGACAGAAGCTGTAAGGAGGGGAGAGAGGGGTATCATGTGGAAATAGCTCTAACAAAGCCACTTTTCCCCATGCAATCCTATTCAAATATGAGGATCCTCCAGATTCCTTATCTTTTCCATCTGTAGATTTGGCATGCTATTCCTGCTGGTATATCCTTAAAATGAGAATTCCCATAATTAGCAAAGGGAGAGCAAGAGGAGAATTTCTTGTGGAAAAAAACTAGCAAACTATTCAGTAGTTAGCTGAGCTATCTTCACTTTTAAATTATTTAGATGGTAAACTGACTTTTCCAATTCATTCTTTTCTCATTAAGTGAAAGAGTGATGCATTTTCCCATCAGCTGTACATTGGAGGCTCACTTGTCAGCAGACCACTTCTGTGAATGCATTAGGTAACTAAAAAAAGGTTTGCTTTATAAAAATCCATACAAAGCAGATCCAAATGCATGTCATCTATGCAATTGAATCTTGAGCTGTGATCTAGATGTGTCTTAGGAGCTAATGACGGTCACAATGGGTCAAGAGTTGTATGGATACTTCCAGGGAAAATAAAAGTGCAGTAGGAAGTACTTTTTAGTGCATCCGTAAGTGGTTCTTGCCCCTTGACTCAGTGATATAATACAGCCTGGAAAGACACTTTAAATAGTTGATGCAGTGTTCTGGGTTGGTGTCCAAACAAATCAGTTGCATTTAGAGCATGGAACAACATACAGCTTCAGTCTGGAAGGCCTGGTGTAATGCAGTTGTGCATCTAAATCACTGGTACAACACAACCTGGGGAATAAAAATAACAAATCTCAAACTCTACTGTCAAACCTCTTTAAAAATAAACCAGGTTGCTCAAAAGAATTTCTTTTATCATGTATCATAGGTGAATATACACTTATACTATGCATGAGTGAATAGTGGAACACCTTCGAAGATGCTGTAAAATGTAGAACAGTAAATGGACTAAGGGGGAATACACTAGTGTCATTAAGAAAGTTGTTAGTGGCAGTAGCATACAACACTCGAAGGCAACCTTCAGTCTGGCAGCTGCTATTTTGCCGAAATCTGGAGAGTACACCAGAAGAAGGATCATTCTGTGCATGTCTTACTTCCTAAGCTGGTTTTCCTCAGCTCTATGATAAATACTACAGAGAGGGAATATATTTCCTAATGCCATGCAATCGTTTGTACAACAGAATTCACAAGAGAAAGGTTGTTTATAAAGCAGAAAGAACCTTTTGTTAGTCCATAAATTTTAATAAAATGAGGATTTAGGAATAGCAATGAATTTGGAACCGGCCCTAGAGCAGGGGAAGTTAAGCAGGCAGAGGGGCCAAGTAAATTGTCAGGGATGACCAACATCTGCCAGTATCATTTTACATCATCACAAATCTGTTGATACCAGATAAAATTACACTCATTTAACTTTTATCATAGAATAGATCAATTTTCTTTTAAGCTTTAGTGAATATTTATTTTTCAAATCTGAAGTGTTAAGTAATGTCAATTCAAACATACATGATTTCTTGTAAATGCACACAATTATCAGGTGGCAAGGACCTGGACTGAGATTCAGGTCAGACCCTGTAAATGCCATTCAATCAAACATGAGTTCCCCTCTGCATTTAAAGCAATGAGGAGTATTCTGTATTCACCCTTGGTAACCATACCAAGACCATTTCAAATGTTCTGGTCCCTTGAGAGAATTGCAATGGAGAGTATAAGACTTTTATCATGTTGCAGTGTTACCAGTCCAGCAGAAATACTGTGTAGAAGCTGAAAAAATCTCTTTAAAAAAACTTATACTTCAGTTTATAAAAAATATATTTCACAGATTTAATTTTTCTTTTTCATCCTTTACATGCTAGACTTTTTCTTAAAAAATACACTTTAAAAGCTTTGATTTCAGAAATCTCTTCAATCTTTTTGTATTCAAAAGAAAGGAATGTTTAAGTTAAAAAATGAGCATGGTAAAGACAGACTGAAATAAAAAATCCTTGACCAGACTAGTCCAACAAATTAAGTATACCTGCAGTTGTGTAAAGAGTGCAAGTTCAGAATGATGTATTATCAGATGGTTTGGAATAATTGAACCCTATTGTGAAATCATTCAAAATAGTTTTCTAATCTTGGCTGAAGGTATAGTTGCTTTTTCAAAATTAAAAGTTTAGGATCTTTCTTCATCACCTCCAACATGGGAATGACTTAATGAAGTAACTTCTGTTTTTCATACAAGGTACATTTTTAAGCCACCCTCAGAATCCTTTTGCTAGCCCTGGATTTTATCGATGGCAACATCTTCCATTTTATTTCTTGCAGCTCCTTATAGGTATTAACATCAATAATTGCACTAAATTCTTCAACACAAATAACCCCTGCATTAGTAAAGGGCTTTTGGTCTGTCAAGTGGATTTACATTTCCTGTGGCAGTATCGGGTGAATACCCCGATGCAGAAGCACTGATCGTGTATATCAAGAGCTCTAAGCACTGGGTGAAGTTGTACACGAAGTCAGCAGGAGCACTCCCCCTGCAGTCAGTCTGAACTGTTGTGGCTGCAGGATGATACAGTTTGCCTTTAGGGGAACAGGACTGGAAGTCATCTGTTCTCCTTGACTTGAAGAAGTTTCTTGGTGGTGATGTGTGGAGGTGAGCCTGGAAGTCACTTTTCTACTTCTGCAAATAATAACAGTGGTTAATGATGTGGGCAGGGAGCTGTTTCTGTATACCATCACTTTAAACGTAAGTGCTGTGAAGCAATGTTAGCTCCAAGGGAAAAGCTTCTGGTGACTCCACGTACAGACGAAGGGCTTTTACTGCTGGAAGCGAGGGTTTGATGATGAATTTTTGTTGTTTCTTCAGAAGATAAATCTAAACTTTTAATTATGATGTTTCTTCACTCTTCAAGGCTTCCACATAGGAGAGTTCAATATCTGCCCAAGGGGAAGTTAAAAACAAACCTTCTGTTTAAGATGGGCTTTATGTTAAATGAGGTATAAACACTGAGCCAAGTAATTTCTCTCAAGCACACGTTTCACTTGAGTGCTATTGAGAAAACCAAGTTAAATAATGATGAGGTTTATAGGACATAGGGCTGTGGAAGGGAACAGAAGTGGGGGAGATGTTTAGCAATAGCTACTTTGAAGAGTTTTTAATGTATTATACCAATCTATATGTACCCAAGTGTTGAAGTGTACCAGTAGGTGAAATGTGCTGACACAGTCCTCTAGAACTCCCAGTCTCAATTTTCATAGACTTTTTCTATATTTTGCTTTTGTTTTTTCACTCTTTTTACAGCTTCTTTTTATACTAGGTAGTGCTGATAGGAAGGAAAAGTCTCTTTCTGAGGGAAATAATACAAGTACAGCGGACAAAGAACTAGACAAGGCTTGGGTAAAATACTCTTCCTTTTTAACATTGGCCATCAAGTTGAATATTTTTCAACTTCACAGGAGAGCAGACAGGGTATGCTCACATTTGTAAAGCCTCTGTGTTGTGTCACATCATGCCTTTAATCAGATGTAAGCTTACAAAAATAAGTGGTCATCCCTGTCATTAATTCAGGAGGGAAAGATCTTGCTGAAATAGCAAATGAAACTTTGATAGCCTTTTTGGCCTTATATTCAGATAAATGCCTACTCTCCTGACATTAAAATGTAGTTAATTGCTCCCAGAAATACTTGCTTAATATTTGGGTCTCTTTTGAGGAAGTATACTGCTTACTTAGAGGTAAGCAAGATGCAGTAACTCCTGTGCCCAGGATAAAGCATATGTAGATCTAATTAAGTTCAATAAACATGATTCTCTAATGTACATTTGTTAGCCTACAGATGTACATATCCTATATGTCAGAGGCTATGGACAAGAGTAGAAGCTAATTTATTGCCATCATGTAGGACACTTCTGCACATGGTTAATCTGATAAAACCTGTGTGGTGTTTTTTACTCTTATTCTTGGTGAAGAGTCAGGGCCTCTGTGGCAGATACAGCACTGTTTTTTGCGCAAATAAGTACTGAAGCCCTGAAAAAAGAAGTATTTTTAAAAAATGCTGCCACAGCAGAACTAGAAGGAGCAGCTAAGAAGTGACACATTTAAGTTGTTAATTTACTCAGTGGCCATTGTATGACAGGAGGCCTGTAACAGTATCTGTGGAGGGGAGTTAACAGCTGCTGTCTTCTCTTGGTCGATGACCATATTAGAGCTGAATCCTTGGGCACTGCTAATTAGTGTATGAAGAAGAATGAGCTGCAGAGGATGGTGACATTTGTCATGCTTGATGCACTGCAGAGAACGTTTAAATATGTTTGGTGGAATCCCTAGAATCATTTTTGTGCTATAAGCTATCAAAATCACCATCTGAATTAGATGATTTTTACTGCTACTGTATATAAAATCAAAATTCTTCGTTTGCTGTTGCAGAAACCATAAGAAGCTTACAGAGACCTCTTGGAGAGCAAGTTTTCTGTTCTAATATTCGTGCATACCAATAAAAAAAGGTATATACTAGAAAGACTTCTTACACCCCCTGGTGAATTTACACGTCTACTGGTATCAAATAATTGCAACTGCAGCATGCGTGCTCGATTGTGTATATTACAGTTCATTAACCAGCCCTTGGGCTGACTAATTGTGCCAGATGGTATAATTTCTGTGTGTACTTGACTTGCCGTGAGTGTTACTATCTCGATTCTGATATTTATCTGCAGTAAGTGGGGGAGAGGGGGAAGGGTTTTTAATTCCCAGGCACCTTCCCTGAAAAGACCAATTGCAGATGGAAACAATTTAATGAATTGTGATTCCCAATATATCAACAGGAATGTGAACACTCAGCATTCATCAGGGGAGCTACTGAAGAACTGCTGCTAAAAGGACAGCCTTCAAAAAGCTTCTAATCAGCCTTTGAACATACTGGTTTGGAGTTGTGGGGAGGCTTACAATCAGGTTTTGATGGCTTATAAGAGTGAGAATTAATGTTTCAACATGAGTTTGCTTCAATAAACCTCCAAAATACATAACTGCATTTTATTTTGTGTTCAAAGATGATACACTCCACCGTATTTTTGCCCTCTCATCTAAGGAGCATTGCTACTTAGACAATGACCGGCAACTGGGAAATTTGTCTCCTTCTCGCCAGGTTCTGTCACTGAGTTCATGAGAATGTAAATTTAGCTGGGATGACTGTTAGATTGCTTTCCTTAGGCACTTGGTAGAATGTTCTGGGTTCCCTCTTAATCTTGGATGAGATGTGTTTTATCTAGGTTAATATCTCATAACAGATAAACAAGTCAGATCAATCCTAGCAAACTTTTGCAGGGAAGTGAGTGGAACTACTTCATTTAGCCTTGAATTAACAGAAGAGGTGACTTGCAAAATGTGGTGCAGTGCTTCTCTTGGAATTATCCCTCCAGTGATCTTCACACAATTTAGAGGCTGTGACTTCAGAGAAAAAGAATGATTACCAAATGTAATTTCTTCCATAAGCACATTGTAATTAAAAATAGTTATTGGAGCCAAGGAAAAACCCTTCAGTGGAGAGAAGAGTGGAGCATTCATCTGTTTCTTCAAGCCTCCATGTCCATTTGGCCTACAGAGCTGTCCACCCTTTTTACAGAAAGGCTATTTTCACATTATGTAGAGTATATTTAACTGTGTGAAAATTGCACAAATTCAATACTTTGGTGCTCTTAGCATTCTGCTGTAGACTGTTTCTTCAATTTCTTCAACTACATATCACAGAGCTAAAATATTAGTATGCAAAGTTTTGAAGCTAAGGAGGTAGATAAACAATTTTGAAAGCAATGTTAATACTCCTCTCAAGTGACTTATGTATTGAATAACCATGTTGATAAGCATATGAAAATGGAAAGTAAGGATTCTGAGGTGTAGAGAGATGAATTTTTTAAGACACAAATAATCTCTGCTTGTGATGCTAAGAGAAACTAACCACCTGCTGTACAACCACATTTTTTCACAGAGAAGGGAATCATGGTTACAAGACAAAGCCAGTCTAAAATAAAAGCTACACTTTTACTTCTCTTTCTGTTCCCTAACACAACCACTTATATAGTCAATAACTGCCAGATGATTAGTTCTTACAAAAGGCAGATCTTAGTGCAAACTACTTCAATTCTGTCATGGCACAGCAGTTATCTTTCAGTTTTAGTAGTAATTAAATCCATTCTCTTGTGCATCTGAACAAAAGCAGTACGAACTTAACAGCTTCTTCAAACATGTTATACCTTTTGGTTTGTTTTTCTTTCTTTCTTAGGCAACAGGCAAGGCTGGATATAAGTTAATTTATTTTTAAAATGTGGTTTGGAGTTGTGTGTTTAAGAGGCTTGAGTGCCTGTTGCTAGGTTTGTCTTTCACTGCTATGGCAACAGTCGGGAAGCGGGGCTCAGTGGGAGACAGCCACTGGGTCATGCATCCCAGAGGACTGGGTGTCCTTGGGGTTAGTGGGCCAAGGCAGGCAAAGCGTTTGAGCTGAATGTTTTTAAGATCCTACAGCTTCAGACCTACCTCTTAGTCTTGTTCTTGCTTTCCTTGAGGACCATGGTAGCAGAGGATGAGTAGGCTCTTGCTGTTTTCTTGGAAAAAGAAAACCTATGGGCAGGGCGTGAGACCCAGGTAGGAGTTTTTAAATTCCTCAGGTCTGAGTGCAACCTCACTCATCAGAACACAGCTGTACTGATAACTAGGCATAACTCATGACAAAGGGCATCCTGCACTCTCTCCACATCAGGCAGAAGGCAGTGTGGTGGGACAGAAGTGAATGGAAATGAGTCTTGGCTCAGCATAACAGGAGAAGCTCCTCCTTGTCTACATTGCCTTCCAGGTGCCTTACACAACAGATATGAGTCCCTGGAGCTGGCTGCATAGGGATGTGAGGTCACTGAAAATGATCCATGTGTGTTTGAGAAGTCACTGAGGTCAGCTCAGCCTCTCCCCCACATCATGACTATGGCCATGAAGAAAAAATGGCAAGCTAGTATTACAGCTAACTCCCTTTTAAGGTGGACAGTAAACCTAATCTGCTGATCAAGCCCACCTTTTAGGGAAGTTTGCTGCCTCCCTGGGTCTTGAGTTAAAGATGTTATTGGGAGACTTCCTAAACTGATACATGCTTTTTCATGTGGGTACTGATGAACTTTCATTGAGAAGTCCAAGGGTGATCAAAAGTCTTTCAGAGTTTTGGGGAGATTGGAAAAGGGATCGGGGACACTGATACTGTCTCTGACAGTATTCTTCTGGACAGCTCGAGAATATGTTGGAAAAACAAGTAGCTGAAAGGTTGGGATCAAAGGGTTGTAGCAAATGGGTTAATGTCTGGCCAGTTACTAGTGGTGTTCCCCAGGGCTCAGTCCGAGGACCAGTTCTTTTCAGTGTTTTTATCAATGACCTGGGTGTAGGAGTTGAGTGCACATTAAGTAACTTTGCCAATGATACTGGATTATGAGCTTTAGATTCCCTTGGGATAGAGAGGCCTTACAAGGAGATGTTGGTAGATTGGAGCATTTGGCAATTGTCAACCATAGGAAACTTAACAATAACAAATACCAGATTTGTACCTGTGGTGATGTCATCTTGGTGTGCATATTAAATTCCATATTCTAGTCCAAGAGGTTGAAATGCAGCCCCACAGAAAGGGATCTGGAGGTTTTGGTAGTTGGTAAGCTCAATGTGAGTCAACAGTGTGCCCTGGTGGCCAAAAGGGTCAACTCTATCCCAGGGTACATTAGGCCCAATATAGTGAATCAAGTCAAAAGGAGTGATTGTCCCATTATACTCAGCATTACTGTGGACTTGCTTTGAGTACTGCGTAGAGTTTTGGGCTTTGTGATATGAAAGAGCTGTAAAAATATTAGAAAGTGTCCAAAGGAGGACAATAAAGGTAGTGAAAGGACAAGAGGGCTTGGCTTGGCTTCTGAGGAGCAGCTCAGGATACTAGGTTTGCTCAGTGCAGAGAAGGGAAGACTGAGGGCTGGTGATCTTATTGTTGCTTACAACAACCTATGATGCTGTTACACACCGTATACAGGACAAGCAGTGGATCAAGCCCAGTCAGCAAGGGCTTATGAAAGGCAAATACTCCTTTACCAGCCTCATCTCCTATGACAAGATGACCCGCCTAGTTGATGAAAGTCTGTGGATGTTGTCTACCTGGAGTTCTGTAAAGCTTCAATACTGTTTCCCACAGCATTCTCATGAAAAACACTGGCTTCTCATGTCTTGGATGGGCATAAGCTCTGTTGGGTAAAACACTGGCTGGACAGCTGGGCCCAAAGAGTGGTGGTGAATGGAGTTAAGTCCAGCGGGCAGCTGGTCACAAGTGGCATTCCTATTGTACTGGGACCACTTGTGCCACTTGTGTTTCAGATCTTCATCAATGATCTTGATGGGGAGATAGAATGCACTCTCAGCAAGATTGTAGACAATACCAAGCTGGATGGAAGTGTTGATCTGCATGAGAGTAGGGAGGCTCTACAGAGAGACTTGGACAGACTAGACTGATGTGCCAAGGTCAACTGTATGTTCAACAAGGCCAAGTGCCAGGTCTTGCACTTGGGCCACAACAACTCCACGCAACTTTACAAGCTTGGGGAAAAGTGTCTGGAAAGGTGCCCAGCAGAAAGGGACTTGAGGGTGCTGGTAGACAGCCACCTGAATATGAGCCCACTGTGGTATGCTCAGGTGGCCAGGAAGGCCAATGGCATCCTGGCCTGTGTCAGAAATAGTGTGGCCAGTAGGACCAGGGAGGAGATGGTCCCTCTGTACCCATCATCGGTGAGGCCACACCCCAAGTACTGTGTTCATTTTTAGGCATCTCAGTACAAGAAAGACACTGAGGTGCTGGAGCAGGTCCAGAGAAGGGCAATTAAGGTGGTGAAGGGAACAAGTCTTAAGAGGAGTGGCTGAGGGAACTGGGGCTATTTAGTCTGAGGAAAAGGAAGATGAGAGAGATTATTACTCTCTACAACTACCTGAATGGAGGTTGTAGAGAGGTAGAAGCTGGTCTCTTTTCACAAGTAACAAGTGATAGAACAAGAAGGAATGGCCTTAAGCTGCACCAGGGGAGGTTTAAACTGGACAGGAGGAAAAATATTTTCACTGAAGAGGTTGTCACATATTGGAACAGGCTGCCCAGGGAGGTGGTTGAGTCACCATCCCTGCATGTGTTTAAAAGCCATATAGATGTGGTGCTTGAAGATATGGCATAGTAGTGGACTTGGTACAGTAGGGTTAATGGTTGGAATTGATGATCTTAAATGTGTTTTCCAACTTAAATGATTCTGTACCTTTCTTTAGAAGGGCGAGCAGAGAGGCAAGTGATTGTCTCTTGCTTCTGGTGTCTGGCGATAGCACATGAGGGAATGTCTTAAAGCTGTGTTGGGGGAAATTCAGATGGGATATTAGGATTAAGTTCTTCACTGAAAGAATGGTCAAGCACTGAATCAAGTTCCTCAGGGAAGTGGTCTAGGCCTCAAGTGTGTCAATGCTCGAGAAGTGTTTGGACAGTGCTCTTAAATATACTTTTTGACTTTTAAATTGCCCTGTGTATAGTCAGGAGTTTGACTCTATGAGCCCTGCTGGGTCCCTTCCAACTTGGGATATTCTACATACTTGTTTTCCTCTTTTAGCTGAAAGAAGAAATTAGATATTAGAATATTTATATAGTAGTGTTGATTGCATTTACTTGTTGTTCCCCTTGGCTCTATTTGTGAATCAGTGAAGCTGTATTCCATATTCTTAATGTTTGTAATGCTACGAGTGGAAATGAAAGACCTGTTTCTAAGTTTCCTCACGATAGTTTTCACAACACATTCATTCCTTTCTTTCTCTCCGATGTTACTTAAAAGAATAAAATCTGTTAACAACAGGCATATGTGACCAACAGCTCCTCCTACTTCAAATCTGTCTCTAAGCTTCATTTTCTGGGAGTCCATCCTACGTTAGCCTTCTGCTAGGGTTTATATCAAACCAAAAATGCAGTAACTATGGTGCTGTGCAAATGGGGTGTGTGTGAAACTGTAAACTTCTGCATTTGCTAGTCTGTTGATAGGATATGGTTGAAATCTACTGGCAAAAGGACAAATGTAGCTTCTCTGAAAACTGAATGAATAGGAACTTAAGAGATGCACAAATAATGGAAATTTCATCCGTTTAGGAAACAAAGCATCCTGATATAGCTGGTATTTTAGAATGAAGTGATGTATTCACATTCTAAGGATTCAATCGGCTCACAAAATAAGTCAAATAAGAAGATGGTGCTGAATGAATCAGTGGTTTAACCAAAGAAACAAATGTGAGCTAATTCAGTTCTTCCGTGAATGCATTGTTTAAATTTGCTTCTCTTTTATTTTGGGTAGGGTTTTAGGGAAGGTTTGGCTTACTTCATTACAGGAAGATTAACAATGTTTTTTCCTGTACTGGCTTTTGGAATTCAGCTCAGATTTGTGGGTTTTGTGTTGTTGACTATGGAGTGCTTCATTCATTGCGGTCCATTTTCAAGGCTGTACCTTTGTTACATATGTCAAATATCTGTGTGTCTGGAGGGAATGCTAGCACTCTGAGGGTTGTTGGGGTTTGTTTGTGTGGGGTTGGCTTGTTTGTTTGTTTTGTATGTGTTTAAGCAGAATATCTGAAAGAGAAAAGGACACTGAAAGCTAGCAAAGAAAATAAAATATTCGAAAAGAAGCTACATACCCACAGGCTATTTCTAACTGATAGGAATTCCAGTGGCTGTTTTTTTCCAAGTGAGTGACCAAACAGAGCTTTCCTGTTTTACATTCTCCCCTGCCTCTCCACCTGTGCCACACAAAGACTTTTAGTCTCCATTCTCTGAATACAATGTATTTCTAGGTCAGGCACACCTCATGCTGGAAAGGGAGAGATTTGGCAGGGGGGAAGGAATAGAACGTTCAGTGCTCTTCTACTTTTACTCCCAAGCATGATAAGGTCGATGGAGTAGAAACTGTTTGCTACAGTCAGCGGTGAAAGCTAATGATAACTATTTTTTTTTTTTTTGAAGTAAATGCTACTCCTTACTTAGAAGTCCTTTCAGAACTGATTGAACATTCATGACTTTATATTGATAATGGAAGAAAGGCAGCTCTAATATGGTTATGGTCATACACATAGTCAGGAGAAGGAAGATTTAGAGTCTTGAACGCTCAAACCTATTTTCTGCAGGAGAAGGAAAAGCATGTTGTGCGAGCTGACAAAAGAGTAAACCTTGAGCAGTTAGTAAGCAACCCAATATACATGATTCTGGAGTTCAGCTATGACAGCTGAATCAGACTGTCAGTGTAACTCACTGACATGTAAATATTTATTTGGAATGAATGAATATTCTCTTATTCCTGATACATGTCTGGATAACAGGCAGGCTGTAAAGAAGGCTGTGAGTCTGTGCCGCCCTTTTTCCTTCCTGCTCCATGGTGTGTATTTATACTCTCTTCACTTCCATTACAACCTGGTGCACAATACTTTGTGCACATCGATCCATCCAGTAGTGTTTAACGCTGATCCTCTTTTCCACTTTGTAACAGAACAGCATTGCAATTGCTCTAGTATCTGTTGGAAACAGAGTTTTTAGTCATGTTTAAAATGAACATAAAAACATTGCCCCCAGGAAATTATTTATTTAAGAAATCACAGATGTAATAGCTGTTTAAAGAAGTGATGTGCTTTCCTGATTCAACAAGGAAGGGAGATAAGAGGTCTGATGTTTGTGTCAAAGGCTGAGCCCGAAAATCTTTCGAGAAAATAAAAGGTTGGCTTTATTTGTGTTTGTTTGGGGTATGGGGATAGAGGAGTGATATGGAGGAGGGGAAATTTTGGTCTCGTAACCTTTTTATTTCTTTTGGAGCCTGTGTTGTATACAACTAATACTCTAGCACTCAAGCCTGTCTTTTAGGCTTACAAACAGTAATAGAGCAGTTCTGATAATTCACCAAATGGTGAAGCATTACTTTAGGGGATTTTTTTTTTATTCCAGGCTGGCTGGATCAAACAAGGTGCTTTCTTACAGCCCTTTTATATAGGCAGCTGTACTGATGTTATTCCGGTCAGTAGAGGTACAGTGATTATAGGATTCTTAATTGTTTAGGTTTTGTTTGATCAACTGTACAGAGACAACAATTGGAGATACAGTTTGCATGAGAAACAGGGGGGATGACTGCATTTTGAGAAGTGAATTAAGTGTTTTGTGAAGTTTCTGAAGTATACAAAAAGGCTTTTCTGCGAATATAGAAATTATACCCTTTTAGGGTAAGATGCTTTAAATGCATGGGGTTTGAGGTATATTTTCTTTAATGAGGACTGGGTGTATTTTTGGCCCATTTGAAAATCAATGGCTCAGAACCATATCAAGGACTCAGTTAATGCTGTGCTGGCATGAATAAAAATCTTATTTTCCACGTACTTTTTCCTCATTCTCCTTTTAATGGTGCTGAATACTAGAGGCAGTGAGAGCTGAATACTAACGGCAGTTACAGACAATGTGCTGCTGCTGTTCCTCAGTTGGGGTTAAGGTTTGTTCCTGGTACACAGGAACCAGTGAGCACAGGGTCAAGATTCAGCTTCTAATTTTACTGCAGTTTTCCACACAAAGTGGTGCCAGGGGACAGTTAGCGAAGCGACCACCCACCTGCAGAGGGGTTGTAGATTTTATAGAGGTTGCAACAAAGAAAAAAATCTGTGAAATTTGTTTGTTGGTCAGCTTTTGGTTATGTAACTAATGTATTTCTGCACATGCTCTGCACGCTGGCTAGTTCATGGTATAAAGGCAGTTTGATATTATCATGTTAGATCTTCCCCAGGGGTGTGATTTTTACCATGAGAACTAGACTTAGGTTACTTTAGGTTAATTTTGGAGAAAGCCACTTCCCCCTCTGCCATCCCCCTGGTCAGGGGATGATTGATCTTTTTTGGCATTAGCTCATTCCTGCATTATCTTGCAATTCATTACTTAGAGGACCACACTGTCCTGTCTTACATGTTTCAAGACAGACATAGGAGGTTTAATTGGTGCTCTTGCACCTTGTCAGAATGACTTAGGGCTGTTGGTTTATCAAAAAGACTGAAAAGATTGGGACTCTAGTTTGGAGTGAAGACCTCTGGTAGGATATGACTGAGGCATATAAAACTGGTGAAGGCAAGAGATCAACTGGTACTTGCTAAATCTCACTACAGAAGAGCTGGGAAATTGATTTAAATGGATTTGAAATAACTTTTTGTGTAGTGCACAGTGGAATTCTGAAGGTTTTAGAGGCAGACACAATATGAGCAGATGCAAAAAAGGATGGACAGATTGATGCATGACTGGTCCGTAAGCAGATAGAGGATACGCAGGCCTCTTGTTTTATCCTTGTTTTAGAAAGTAAAATAGCTGCTCTTCATGTGGGGGCATGGCATATGGCTTTTGACATCCGTAATCTGGTTCTTGTAGGTGTTAGGGAAGCACAAGAGTAATGGGCCCTAGTTGGTGTTGAGTATTGCATGTCCTGTTGCCACTGGGCAAGGTGCACCATGGGCCTGGCTCTGTAAGGTATTTCTTATGCTTATAATTCAAGTGAAAAAATTAATTAAGCAATCACTTTTTTTTCCCCCTAGGTGGGAAGGGCAGAAGTCTAAGCATTTTGAGTCTAGCTGCATTTTGACTTAATTTGTAGTTTAAGCTTAGGTCCCAGCTTGCTTAACTTATCTGTCATTACACCTCTGAGCTGAAGCTGTGAACTGCTGGCATGTGGTTTGAAATCCTAGGCCAAAGACTGATATAAATTTTAATGTGCAGTACAGACAGAATGGTGAATTGCAGCTGTGGGCAGGAGCTACCTGTCAGTCCTGATGCAATCAAAGCCAGGCTGCATGACTTCTCTGTCTCCTGCCCTTTTACTGGTCAGCAAAGGAAAGCTTTGCTTTTTCAGCTGAGAGCAGTATTGCTTGCTACTTTCCCGCAGCCAAGGACAGGATGAGGAGGAGAGAGTTCTTGGACTCAGCTGGAAAGCAAAGCTGTCTTTGCCACCTCCCAGATGAGATTTTCTTGGGTTTTGGTTTGTGTGGTTTTTTTGTTGTTGTTTGGTTGTTTTTGGTTTTGTTGTTGTTTTTTTTTTCTTGCCGGAGTGTACATATCAGATCTCTTCTCCTGTTCCTTTTAGGCAAATCACAGGGAATAAAGCATGATGGTAGAGGAGATCTTGGGCAAATGCCTGCCTCACCTAATGACAAACACCAATGGCTGGAAGTGTCTGCTGAGACAAGTGTCTGCCTGTCTGAGTGCTTTACTGATATGCTAAATTTGATTGCAGTTACCAATTTGAGTGGAGTAGTTACCAATTTAGGTCTTAATGAAGTAAAATCAGGAAAAGAATAATATTTTAGGAAACAACATGGGTTTTTGTGATTTTTTTTTTTTTTGTGGTTTTGTTATTTTTTTTCTAAATCATGTCATTCTGGAGACTTCCAAGCAGGAAACCAGTGTAAACCAGTTGTGGATAATTCTTTTCCTTTCTGTCTTCATTTCACCAGGACTGCAGAGAATTAATTTTAAGTTACTGGGACACTCCATCCCCTGGAATGCATGACTGGACATGCAGGTGTTGTGCAAACTATTGCAGAAAGAGCAGTCTCTTTCAGAGGAGGCGGGTGAGTAAAGCACTAAGAGAAACTCGAGAGATTTGGTTGCTGGTGGTTAGACTGGCAAGACTTGGCTGTTGGTTATACTCTGTACACGTGTGCCTCCAGTGGTGACAAATAAGAGCCAGCCAAGGCCAACAATCTGTCCCTAGGCAACATTATTGTACTCGCAACTAAATTTTACAAAGGTATTTGTCCTATTGGAACGAAGACACTGTAGTCTGTTTGAATAAATGGTTTGTAACTGAAATGCAAACTTCCAGTTCAGAATGGTCTTGAGAACTGTATGCCATTTGTGACACTTTATTTAAAAAATAAGGTGAAGTTAAAATAAAGGCCACAAGCAGTGGCTTACACATAACACTGGGGATTTTGCATTAGAGTATTAATGCTTATAGCTGGTTCTCCTATCAGGTTTGGTTTTGCATTTTAACCACAGGTGCTTCAGGAGTACTTGGCTGTTAGATAGTGATATGCAGAGACCTAAATAATTGTGCTGCTCCTATATAATGGGGATTTCTCTTTGCCAGAGACATCCACTGAAATAATATTTTGAAATCCTCTTGGGGGTATTTCAAGCAGTGTGAAACTTAAGTCTTTCTACTACTGAGCTTATAATTTATTATTGGACTGCTGGAAATCAGGCGTCTAGCAAATTGAAGTAGTTTTCATATTTTTTTTATTGACAGAGAAGACAGGTATCCACTATTCACCAAGAACTACCTTAGCAAAGCAACCCAAATTTTTCAGAAGCATTTGTAGTAATAATTGACAAATCCATGTTTTAAATTGGGTACTATCTAGAAAGCCTAGATAGAGCAGTTTTGACAGTATTGTATCCTTGTTTTAGAAAGTAAAATAGCTGCTCTTCATGTGGGGGCAAGTCCTAGGAGTTTTGGAGATAGTTGATCTAATTGTACACCCAGTATAGATGTTGTCCCGTGTTCCCTGTATTCCAGGAGAGAAAAAAATCTACAAAATTTATATAAAACTTCTCTTTTAATGTTTCTGCTTGTAGTTTCATCATTTCAAGCGCTATGATAACATGGATGCAGAGAAGGGGAGATTTGGTCAGTTTTCAAGTGTCTTAAAAAAACAAGACTTCCTGCTTGTTTCCAGTTTGGGGCCAGACATTGTTTTTTCCGTATTCCAAACCAATTGTGTTCAGATTACCCACATGGTCTTCTATTTTAACAGCTTGATAGTTGGAGATTTGCTGATAACTGTAGCATTCACTTGGCATGGGAGTTCAGTCTGACAAATGTTTTATTTCTCATTTTCTTCCATTTCCATCTCTTCAAGATTGTCGATATTGAGCCACAACATTCAGGACTGGCAATATGTACTTTTAAATTTAAGCATCTCTGAAAATGAAGTTCGCAGAAAGCCACTGAAAGCTGATGATCTTCTGGAGGTATGCCCGTTAAGCATACTGTCCTCATTTTCAGAGGTGGATATTTAAGAATCCTATTTGCAAACTGAGTGTATTATCACAGCTTGAAGTATTTAAAAAACAAAGGATATATTATGGGTGTGAGCAAACTTTGAAGAGGATAAATATATCCCGATTATGGCAGGGTGTATGCCATCCAAGATTGGCAGGAAACAAATTGTTTACCAGCAGACTAGCAATCTCTATTTCCAAATATCCTACTTGACGTGAGAGCTGCTAGATGCAGTACAGTGAGACGAGTTGAAATAACTTTGAGCTTTACCCACTTTGACCTTGGATGTAGGCCATATATACTAGATTATTAAAATAACTTTAATATCTACATTAGACTAGTTGTCAGTCTGTGTTCAGCCTCACAGCCTGTTGTGTTTCAACATGACTTTAATCCTAGAGATTTTGAAGCAGCACCACGGTGTCTTTTAAAATACATGGGTATGAAGCAGCTGTTGAAAATAAAATACCATGGATTAATAGACACCTCTGTTACAGATATAGGACTTGCTACCTTTTTTCCTTGAAAACATGTTCTGCAGTGCACTTGCACAGGACATGTGGATTGATTACAATACAGCTCAAACTGACCTGTGAGAGCAGTAATAGGGCCCAACTGCCTCTAGGTTAGATTCCAATACTCTTAAATATATCTCTATCACTTGCTCTTAAGTGTAGGGTTTTTACACCTGATTAAAACCCATACATACAACTGGAGTGCAAAACTGAAACTGATTTGGGGAAGCTAGTTCAACTGGTGTCTACATGGTTTGGATCTCTTAGAATGAGCCTGGGAGAATGCAGGCTAAGGTCCACATTCCCAATGAGACATACAGAAATCGTGGTATTAATAAATTCAAAGTCTTATTTGACAGAAAATAAAATACAGGAACATGAATGTACAAGTGTATGTCTTTTGTTACAGGGTTCCTTAAAACAGCTGCTCGTAAGCCAGCATTTCTACTTGAACAAAGAATCATCTTTGAACAAAGAGTCCTTTGTTAATTTCACAAATCTCTGTTTCACCAAGTTGGGGCTAAATTCTTGGGAATTTCTCTGACAAAGTGTTTCCTCTCAGTCTGGAAGGTTATGTAATTGTGATTTAGTAGAGAGAATTGCAAAAAGACTGCTTCACTGAGTCAGGTGAGCAGCAAGTGGCTACTGCTTCTGAGAGCAAAAGAATTTTCAGAGAACCATTACCTTGAAGTCCCACTCCCAGCAGGACCATCAAGAGCCAACAGATACTGGTGGTTGCCCCTGCCTGGAAGGAGAATTTCGTGATCATACCTTCCCATCACATGGCCATCGTTGTGATTCCTAAACTGGTGTGGGAGACTGTCCAATTCATTCAAAAGCATTTGAGATTGACAGCTAATTGAGCCCATTTAACTCTTCTTTATGGCTTACAGTCCCTGCTGGCTCACCCTCGGACACAACTAGGTAAACCTTACTGTTTAACTCTTGCAGTTTTGGATCTGACCTGCTTCAGCCAGTGTGATTGTGAGTTAGTGGATTGCTTGGCTGCAAGCTGGGACCTCTGTGTTTACACTGTTGACAGTCATGAATGAAGTGTGTACTCTCCCCTTACTCCTTCTGACATCCGTGTTTGGGAATGTGCTTTCATTTCCCTTTCTGTTGCCAGGGAGGATGAGCAAGTCACAGTTTATGCTACAACTGTTGGAAAGACGCATTCATGTGCTGGTTGCTCAACTGAGCCAGACAGACTTGAAAACAGAGCTCAGAGGTGTAGTCATCATCTCACTGGAGGCAATGACTTGAATTGTGTGTCCTCTGCCCAACAGCAAAATTTCTCATAACTTGCAGGACATAACCTCTTGTCTACTCTCTGTCAAATGAAGCTGAAACTTCTTAAGTTCAGAATTGTTGTAGAGTTCAGATTAGGGGGAGTCTGGGAGGAGAAACAATCAATAGTTCAATCTTTCCTGAGGACTCGATCTTCAAATAACTTTTTGTATCTTCACCTCATCTTAGAGAAATTCAGTCCATACTCCAGCCTTTGCAACAAGTGTCAAAGGAGCACATGGCTGTGTTGTCAAGCTGTATGTTGATGGACTGCTTTAGTACCATGAGAGTCCTGTCTTTCTCCAAGGAAGCACTTGGTTCTCTTTCTAAACTAGAGAAGTTAGATGGGGTGGGATAGGAGAGAGAAGGGTAAGTCTTTGCAGACTTGTGAAGATAAGTGGCGGTCTTGGACTCAAAATTCAGTACTGTTAAAAATTCAGTAATATTAAAATCTGAAAAATTGCTACATACTTAGACATAAGTTTTTGGATCCAGTCCAGTATTTAAACTCAGAAAGGTTTGATTCTGCTTCTAATTCAAGTTAAATTCTTTTAGAAATGAACTAGGTATCACCATGTATTCCCTCAGTAATTCCAAACTGAATCTGGGGACAAGAGAAAGAAGTTCAGTTGAAATAGATACTTTCTGGACTGGTGGGTTCAAGTATGCTTGCACTGGAGTAATTAATTCTTTCTTTTTTTTTCCTCTGTGATATCTTCCTATAGAGCCTAAGATCATAAGCTAACTAGAAAGTAATCAGTGAAAATGTTTTAAAGTAATGCCTCTCTATTTCAGTGACTGCTTTTGATATATTTTGTCTTTCCACTTGACAGTTGTAAAACTTAAGATATTTTAGGAAACATGGTCAATTTGCTCTGTCATGTCAATAGTATCTTTTAAACCAGCAATTATATGTTCTAAACCATTTATAGTCATCCAGAAAACTACTTCTCGTTTCATCAACTCCAGTTTAAAACGAGAGCAACAAAATAAATCATGAAGCTTTCCAGATTGAAAAGAGAGACCCTTGTTTCTGCAATTAAAGGGAAGAGTTAGGTTAGACTTGCAACCATTCTGCAGTATTTGAAAATCAGACAGAAGTCCACTTGGAAGTATGAATTAAATTGAGCAGGAAATGAGAAACTTAGTTAATAATTCAGTGATACAATTTCGTTAGTTACCATTTAACATAACTAAGGAAAGAGTGTGTAGTATGAATATTAAAAGTGAAAAAGGCCAGTCTTGGGAGAAAATTGCAGATTCAGTGTATAACAGCCCATTACATCATCTTTGTTAAACGAAACCTAAGGGTTTGCTAACTTTGAATAATTCCTCTTTCAGTTTAGGGTGAGTGAGTAGGGAAATATTTTCTGGAAGTATTTTCTTAGATATTGCCTTGCTGTTTAGTTCATTTAACTCTTTCACAAAATAGTAGCTGGCTATATATGGAAAGACTTAATGAGACACAGAATATCGCATTTTACAGGGAATTGCTTCTCAGGACTTCACAGTCTTGCACACCTTAACATTTGGCCTTGACCAAGGGGACTTTGAAGTAGTATCAGAAAACAGATGAGAAATATTTTCATTTGGTATTTCGTGTGATGAAATTACTTGCTAGGAATCATCTTCATTATGATAAACTGTTCATATGAAGCAGTGCTGCACGAGTGAGGCATGCAGCAGGTACTAGAAACACTGGAACAGGAAAAAAAAAAACAGTTGGAAGATGGGCAAGCAGTTAGCCAAAGACAAAAATATAAAGCAACAAACATCTTTACTTCAAGCTCTGTCTCTGGGGTCCAATGCTGCCCTGCATACTGAGCTATTCTGGCCAGGCTGAAACTTAAGCTCAGTGTCCTCAGCCACTGTATCTACAAACCAAAGACTGCTTCTTTTCAAGCCATGTTTCTTGTTCCACATGTTTCCATTATTCTCACGTGCATGATGCTTCTGTGATGTGAAGAGGAATGTAGAGAAGAGTCACCCAAAAGGCAACCTGTAGCAGAGCTACACTAAGTGTCTGGGCAATGTGCAAAATTAACCTTTGAGATAGTTTTTGAGATAATTTTTTAATGGGAATTGTTGATGACAATTTTACAGAGCTTTATGAATGTTTGGGAACTATTCATGTATTCCCGGACAATTTTCCTGATATGAGTCCTCTATTTGTGGTCACAGTCTTGCGAGTTTGAGAAAAGCCAGAAGGGATCAAGACAAGCTATCTCTAATTGATTTTATTTTATCTCAAGGAGGTGGGAGTACATTTCAAAGTATGAAATATTTAAGTAATGGTGTTACACCGCAGTAAGCAATTAAAATAGATCAGATGGTTTATATGCCGGTGAAAGTAGTGATCAAAGTTTGCTCCTTGGAGCTTCTTTATGAATTTGGACCAACTTTCCAAAGAAAATTCAGTGGACCTGATGGAGTAGCTGTTGGTCAGCTGTATTGAAGTGACCGGACTTGTTAATGTACAACAATAAGGAACTGTAAAATAATACATTGTCATGGAGAGTGCTTTTCTGTGGTGGTATGCCAGCTATAAAATATTTGCTACTAACTTGACAGGGATGCTAGATCCTGACCCTGAGCATTAGCTCAACTTTGTGTAGTATGCTAGAGGAATCAGATGACATTGGCTTTTACCTCCTGGTCTTGACTCAAACTAGCAAGTTCTTTTTTAACATCAACTTGATACACTGTACATTCCCCATGAATTCTCACTGTAAATATAAATTTTTTCAAAATTCTTAAATGCATTAGGTTGAGGTCTGCTGTAGTCCCTGATCACTTGGATGGAAATCAACTCATCTTGTCCGTTACATGTGTATGGCATACACTCATAGAGGGTCTGGAGCTAAGGGGAAGATACTAGAAATATATATGTCATTTTCTTTCCTGTTCTTTGTTATGCTTATGCGTAGCAAACTGATTACACCATTTACATAGTAAGGACACTCAGGCTTTATTCAGACTAAATTTAGTAATATATACAGTTGTTAGAGAAAGAAATGATTGTGGTGTGTAAGTAACACCAAGATAGGTCCACAATTTCTTAGTATTTTTTTGCTTGGTACCAAATATTACACCTGCTGGCTGAACTTCCTGTGGAGATAGGAAAGCTAACTCTACATGCTCAGAATAATCCCTCTATGATTATCAGTGTAACTACCTCACTGTAAATAGCTTTTCTTAGCTTTGTGTGTCCTTTACAGTTCAGAAAATTCTGATATTATGCTTGGCAACAATGCTGTCTTTGCTTAGTAGCAAAATCACTCTCAAAGATCAAATCCAATCTGAACTGATACCTGTTCAATTCCATTGTTACCTCTGTGGTTGTTACATAGGTACCACTTCATGAATTGGAAATTTTGCAACCAGAATTGCAGATGCATATAGAGACCTGGAATATAAATGGTATCATGTGACAGGTTTGCATGATCATGATTTTGTTATACATACAGACTAAGCAAATGTAATTTAAGACATAGGAGGAGCAGATATGTTGACTGAGATAATCTTTTTAAACCATGGTGGTTTTTTTTCTGTGAGGCAGAGTGAATGGGGAAAGGAGGTATCTTTACTTGGAACTACTGTGATACTGTTGGAAGGAGCAGACAAGCTTTTGACCTTAGCTGTGGTTGAAGGTCCAAGATGTGAATTTCTGCTCTTGATTCTGAAGAAATGTATGTACAGTATTAATATTCCTGTGTAAGAGAGTTTTGCCAACGAAGAAGGAGCTATAGGACAGAAAAGCAGCTAGTGTCTTTTTGTATAGCTCTATAATAGTCCTCAGTAATTAATACCAGTATTTTAACCATTTTGCAGAGTTAACATCCTCATCGATGAGGTAAATAAAACTGAAGTGACCATCCTGGTCTGAATTGTGCATATATCAATACATACACATATTGGTCACTATTTCATACCTCTAGTCTTCACAGCATGTCTCATAGTATTGGATACCAGCAGATATATTATAAAGATCATTAATACCTTGCAATTATTTGAGAAATGGATATGAAAGATTTCTCTTAAGTAATGCTTCCATTTTTTTTTAATGTCAAACTAAACTGCAGATGCTTCAGAGGGTGGATCAGCATACCTGTCATACATTAGCTAGCAACAGTGAAGTGGGAAGTGTCAACTGACTGGAACCAACAGAAGGAATATATATATAAAGCTATGGGGGTTTCAACTTAAGTTGATATTTGAACAAAACCCAACACTGCTCATGTTCTGTAAAAAGGCAGTGGGAACTTTGACCAGAATAAGGGCAGAAAAGAGATCTGAAAAATGATCTAGGTGATAGCTGTATGTCACAGTGTATGAGAAAAACATTAGAAGAGTTGTCTGGAAATAGATCAGAAACATGGGAAGAAAAGCACTTGTGCAAAATGCAGCACCTTATATGGAGAAGGTTTATTAGCTACATGACAGTTACATAACGCTACAGGCGTTAGACTTGATGAACTTGAGAGAATACTCCAAAACTGATGGAGCACAATTACTGTCCCTCAGCTCAATACAGCAACAAGCTTTTACATAGGTCAGGCTATGCTAGTAAGCAAGTGAACTTTGCAGCTTAGAATTATCCTTAGGAGAAAGAGGAGACCACTGGTTGAACACTCAACCATGTAAAGGACAGTATATATGCTAAAAGCTGAATTTCTAGGAAATAAATAAGAAAAGGCTGCTATTTTACATGTTTCTTTTAAAAATAGCAAAGATGCTGATGTTTCACTTAAGACCCAGGGGAGTATAGGGCACTTCCACTCAAGTTCTAAAGCAGCAACATTTTGCAATGGAAAAAGCTAAAACCCTGAGTATGTTTGACAATAGGTTACCTGAACAAAATAATAAAAGATATTTTCACTTACCCTTTAATTTTTAGAGGGGGAAATATTTTAGTCTTTAGTTTCTATTTTTCTATCACGTTTTTACAAATGGAGTTCCTTCTTTGTAAGGCTTAACATTCAGTTTTGTGCAGCTGGCTTAAGCACAGTTCTGGCACAAAGCGAAATGTCCTGTTTTGAGTATTAAGGTGATGCATCACTCTTGACCCTTACCCTGTGCACAGAGTGCACTGTGTCTTAATTAAAACACATTATCTTTTCTTTTTATATTGCATTTGCAGGGAAGAGAGACAGGACTCAAACAAAAAATCTGTTAGCAGAATAATGATTTCCAGCCACTCCCAGATCTGAAACTTGACATACTACTTCTCTGCTTCTTAAAATGTGCTATAACTTCAGTGCTGAGGGTTGCATCCAAACTCCATTTTACAATATTTTCTTAAGGCCCATTTTGCACAAATCTGAAGCAATTTAAAAATGTAATTTAAGATGATGAGTGCTCCATGGTTTGTTGTGGTTGTGTGTAAAGCCTGGTGGTGATCAGTGGCTTTGGCTTTTTCCTGCAGAGGTTGAGCAGCCAGCTAGAATCCAAGGAAATGTTAGTCACAGCAGCTTGTGGCTAGATCAAAGCTTGAGTTAATTGCAATCTTGCCTACTGTTACTGTTTTTCCCTCTTTGCCAGTGCAATTGAGCAAGTGGTCAGTTAATCTTACAGTGCTTCTTCAGGAGTGTAAACAAGGAAAAATTCCATCTCAGTGCAGAGGCAGCAACTAGTGTTATGAAGACCTGGGTCTTTAAGAAGGGCAGCATTCATGAGAGCCTGAAAGCCCAGCCCTGCCCCATATTGGCTGCAGATGGGCAGATAAAACAGTTCTTGCCAATTACTTGTGCTAAACAGCATACAGAGAGATGCTCTGTTATGCAAGTGTCTCAAACTGAGGGCCCACATGAATAAGAACAGATTTGTCTATGATGCTTTCAGCTTCTTTAAACAATAGACTTCAATTAAGATTGCTCTAGCAGTTGCCTCTTTCCGCCCTTTCCCTTTTTGTGCCAAGCAGGATTAGCACTGTGGTTTTGTTCAGTTTGGTGCTTATATAGCTCTAGAAACATTTTCTGACTTTCCCTGAAAAATGTGCAATTAGGAACAGAAATACTGGCAATGCAGAGAAAGTCTTTTAGTCAGTGCCACAATACCAGAACTTGCCAGGAATAGTCATGTCTTGGGGAAATGTTGGCGTTCCTCTAGCTGACCTTGGTTTGAGCAGAGGTTGGTATTATATGACCTCCATAGGTCTCTTGGAACCCAAATTTTCTATGACTTTGAATTTTTAACACTTCATCATACGGTCCACAGAGGTTGCAGACTCTTTTGGGGTGTACGGCATTGCCTAGCTGGATTAGAAAGTTTTGATCTGCCACTTTGATGAAAAGACAGGTCCATGCAATGGGTTTCCAGGCTGGATCTGAGGGTCTTGCAATCCTGGAATTATGCAGTGGTGAAGCAATCAATTCTCAATTGCAGTGCTAATCCTGCTTTCTAATACCTAGTACTTAGCTTTGATGAACAAAATTCAGTGAACAAGTGCTGCCATTAGTTCCTCAGTGGTGCATCCTATATATGCATGGAAATAACTCAATCTACTTTGATGCCTTCCATTTTTGACCTCAGTTCATTGTTGTGACCACTTCTCTGTG
The DNA here is from genome assembly GCA_027560015.1 of Chloroceryle amazona. Taxonomy (NCBI): domain Eukaryota; kingdom Metazoa; phylum Chordata; class Aves; order Coraciiformes; family Cerylidae; genus Chloroceryle; species Chloroceryle amazona. Next base: position 85,364 of record JANHFX010005691.1, read on the forward strand.
ATTTGATTACAGTCTAGGTAGAGTGGTTTGATTATAGTATAGGCAGACACTCTCTGTTAGCTTCTAGCATTGCTATTCCTCTGAAATTGGTTGTTACTTTATTGAAATGAACTGACAGGGAACTTATGTTGAAATTACATTTGATGTAACAGAACACTATAAATATTTGATCTATCAATACTTTCTGAAATCCAACATTTATTGGGGTGTTTCCTAGACTGATTGTTAGAGAGTAATGAGAAACCTGTATTCAAATATGTGATTTCACAATGAAGGTCCTCTGTTTTTTTTTGTAGGGGTTTCCTATCTTCGCATTAGTTTTGATTTTAGAATAACTTGTGTTAAAAGCACTTAAAGGGTTTACATCAATACCTTAATATTTTATAAGGAACTTAAGCTGTGTCATCAAGAATGGACTAAACAATAATTCTATTATCACTTTACAGCATTCAAGTTAGGCTTTTACATATTATTTATATTATAGACATCTTATAGATGGTGAATACAACAATGAAAATAGCCTTTTTAACAGAGGGCAGGAGGAGTAGAGTGACCATTTCAGGTCTTAGGAAGTGTGAGTTAGTTATATTGAAAAACAGTAGTGTTACATACTTGATTTTTTTTGATATGCCTGTAATTAGGTTTGGCATAGCAATGAAATTGATCCTTTGATCTTGTGATTTCTTTATGGCTCTCAAAGGAAAACTTAGTGTCACATCTTGGTCTCTTCTCTGCATGGTGACTTTTACATGTTTTAACCAACTTTAAATTTAGGGGATACACCATGTAAAATATCATAAAACTAGGTGGACACAGAAGAGATAAGGCAAAGCCATGAAATCCATTAATCTAAAAAGCATACACTGCATCATTAGTTTACAATATTAGACACCCAAAAGTTTAATGGAGCTGAACACATTGAAACTTGATAGAAAACTAAGCTTTCTTATATAGGTTTGGAGAAGAGAATGAAATATCTGGGGAAGATGATGTAAAGCTTTTAATGAGAGAAACTGTAGAATGTATGTTTAAATGATAAGATGGTGGAATTGGTAGCATTGGAATCTGTAACTGTACCTGCTAATCTACATTTTATTTCCTTTTTAATTTGATTTTTTTAATTGGTGCTATATCTCAATGAAATTGCAGTGTTCTTCTGTTCATTTTGGATAAATGACTTGTGCAGAATATGGCTGCATTTGCATGTTATCAAATCTGGATGGTCAGTCACAAGATAACCTATGTAAAATACATTCAGCCTTACAGAAGTATTAGGGTGGGAGATGACCTCTGGAAGTCATCTGGTACAACCCTTCTGCTCAAGCAGGGTCTCCTAGAACCCAGGACCATGTCCAGATCATCTACAAGATTTAGAGCTATTCTGTTTTATGTATGTATTAAAAACATAATACGACAAATTTTGATTGTTACATTCATGCAAAGTCCTTAGTTAATCTTGCTTATTATTTCAAGCAAATGCTAATCATTCTGCATCTCACTGTTGTCCCAAGAAAACAAACTTCTAGTGGTTTCAGACTTTTTAAAGAAATAATAGAGACTCTATTTTTGTCTCTGCTTCCAGCTTCCCCTCATAAACAGAGCTGAAATGCCATGTAAAATTATATGGATCATTTTATAACAAAAAAGCAAAGCTTAGGAAAAAATAGTATTTGTTAGACATTAAGGTCTGTAAAGAATAATATAGTGAAGTAGGAAAGAGAGTTAATCATTGAGGTGCGGTGGCCTTTTCTTCAGTGGTGTAAACTTTTCTGGAATACACTGAGGTACCAGAAGTTAAACGTTTGACTTTAAAGCTTTAAGGTAGTCTGATTTAGGTGTGAGCATGTAGAAACTCAGCTGTTACTGAATCCTATGGTAAATAAAGCAGGCAAGGGGACTTTAAGTCATATTTACATAGGCAGTGAATGCAATGAGGTGTGGGCAGTGACTTGAGCTTCTTATTTCTGCTGTGATATCAAGAAGCAAATGAAGTTATTGGAAAACGACCTTCACAGCCAACTGAAGAACAAGTACCAAGAAAGCAGAAGAGATCACAAAATTGCTCTTCTGAACCTTCTGTGCTTCAGTTGCCAAGTCCGGCAAGTTCCATGAACCTATAGCTCTTCTGAAATAATAAAATAAGGATAAATTATTAGCAAGTGGGCTAACTGTACCTCTGTGAGGAGTACAGTCTTTGTAAGCTTCTGAATTTGAAATATTGAACCAAAACTTAGCTGTTCTAGAGTAGCTGAAGCTGATTGCTTTCTTTTCGAAATATTTCTCTTTACTTGCCTTTTTTTTTTTAAATTTTCTCAGAATAGCAAAGCACAAAATTCATACGCTATTCACACTTTCTGATTTTGCTAAACAGACAGTTCTTGGCCTGAGATGGAAACCTCTTATGGGTTTTTTTGTTTGTTTTGTTTTGGGTTTTTCATTTGTTTGTGGTGGTGTTTTGTTTTAATATCTATATGGATATGGTGTCCTACAGGTTTTTTACAATAAGCTTTCTAATGATGGCTGCAAGAGGATGTAGAGCATATGTACTTGAATTAAAGTGATAATTGTTATTCTGCCATCTTCTAGTCATTAAATTTCATGATCTTTAGGTTGAAGACATTAGAACCTTGCCTAAGTTGGTCAACTTAAAGTGGTCAAGCTTCTACTCTCCTCCTCCTTTACTCAAGTTTTTCCAGTTTTCTATTATGATAAAAACCACACTATTTTACCTTGATACTGAGACAACCAAATGTGTATTTTGTAGATTCAGAAATGAAACAGAAGAAACTATTTTATGCATCAGTGTTTCAAATTATTTTGCAACACTAATATTTGCTGTAGTTGCATACATGAGTAGTTAGAGCAGTACAAACTTTGAATTGTTTTGTTGTTTTTTTTTTTTCAGTTCAGATTATCACTCGCAGGTATTATGTTGGAAACAGGGAAATGTTACTGCTTAGTGCAACAGTTTTTGAATATTTCAGTCATAAACAAGGGATGATGAAGCTGTATTTTAAGGAATTTGGCCATTGAGATTTAGTGGGAAAGCTAGTCAGAATATAGTATTCCTGAATTTATAGTGCTGTATTGGGATTTGTTTCATCTTGTAGATTTGTTACATATATTTAGATATTGACTAGTAACAGTGGTAGATAGTCTATAATTGGGTAAGGAGGAACTGAATTAAATGCATCGGACTTTCTTCAAACTACTTTGCTAGAAAAATAAGAGCAATTATGTTTATTGTAAACCAGGTAACATTTGAACTTTCACAATGACTCACTTCAGTAATTCTAATTTTTTCATGTGAATTCATGTACTGTCACAGCAGCGTGTTCTGAAGAGCTCAGCTCTTGGCCTTGCAACTTGAACGAAGTTAATCTAGTCCTAGTTCACCTGTCCTAGCTGTGATCTGTCCTGTAACTGTACTCATACCGTGCATGTGGATATTCCACTATGTATGAACCAACAGCCTCTTGGTAAAAAATTCATACATTGCAAGCATCTGTGATTCCATTCTAACAAGCTCCAGGAATTTTTTACTTGCAGTCAACTTTCACAGTGTCTGTAGGCATCAAAAGCTTAACCAGCCATTGATTAACTGATTACATCTACAAAGTTAGCATGACTGATGTACCAACCTACTAAAAAATGGACTGGATCCACAAACTTCTCACTGTAGAAGTCACAGCACAGCTATACAAGCCTGCAGCTTCACTAAGATGTTTGTCTGCTGATTGTTGCCTTACATGAATTTTTAAATCTTTTTTTAATGGGAATGCATTTTAATATATATTGCTTTATTATATGTGTATTTAGACTTTAAAGTTGTGGTGTAGTTAAACCTGTGTTTGTAACTTGAGTCTAAAATCAGCTTTTCTGATTTGCTTCTGCCTCCTTTACACCCACCCAGGGATGATGGTTTTACGGGAAAGGAAGGGTTATGATCACTTCATAACTGTTCCTCTCTGCTTTCCATCCTCCTCCCATTTTTCCTTTGCTCTGCTATAGAAGGCTGGGGGGGAATCTGTGCTCCAGTGCCTGGAGCTGCTGCTTCTCCTTTGGGCAGCCCCTGGTATTTCCTGAAGCCGCCCCCCATCCACACTGGGATATCTACATCCAATGTAACCACAAATGCCAGTGTGTTTGTTTTATAAAACCTCTAAGGGCTTTATAAAATGGGGAGAAATTGTCTAGAATTTTGGGGGGATGTGTTATGTACCAGTTCAAGTAATGATCTTGCGTTTTGAAGAAGTTATTTTTTGTAAGCTAGTATAACCTTCTATAGTGGTAAATTTGGGATCACTGATGATCAGATAGCAAGGGAGCTATAAAAATTTATATCACTTCAAGGCTTAGTTGTTTTGCAAAGCTTAAACATCTAAACTAAATTCTAATATAGGCTTTCAGAGCGTGATAGTAATCTTAGAAATAAGTCATATTTCATTACCTGGGGGACAAAGACATTCCTTAGTAATTCAGAAATTGAATTGTGTAGACCTCAGGACAAAAATTTTAAGAGCTGCTCTTTAAAATAAGAAATATACCTCTTTTTCAGTAGCTTTGCTATACTTGTACCCTATCCATATTATATAACTGTTAACATCCTTTTTAATAAATTAGTGGATAAAGCTTGATACCCTAGTGGATGTCTTGAAACGAGTTTCAATGTATTTCTGTCGTGTTCTGAGCTGAAATACAAGATTTTCACTGTTGCTAGAAAGCTCTTTATTCTGGTTATCTAAGGTCAGTTAACATCTAAGGGAGAGCCTGCACAACTTTTTGTTGCAGGTGATCTTTTTCAAGGACCTCTAAAGGGCACAAAGTATTTGAAGAGTCCCTAGAAGGTGTGAACTGATGTGCTGAGAAGAGATTAGACAAGCAAAGACATGTGATAAAAAAATAACTAATCACTAGGGTGTCTGTCTGCTGATACACAGATAGAGATATGATCATTGTCAGCTTAATTCAAATACATTATCTCACTGATATGCAGAACTCTGCCACATGTTAAGGGCTTTCTGCAAAGATGTTTAAATTTAAAAAAATCATTACGCTTAGAGTTTCTTGGACATCCTCAGTCAGTTCTGCTATGCCTGCATTTGGCAGCTTCATTAATTGTTCAGATGGGGAAGAGTGATGCATGGATGCCCTACTAGGCTTCAATGCAGCAGCTGTAGGCTTTGCAGATGCCGAACCCACACAAATTGCTTTCTAAGTATGTGCTGCTGCTGGGTAAGGTACACAAGTTTCCATTGTGATACTCCAGGTGAGAGGGTGATTATGCATCTATGGGTCCCTGAATTATGTGAAAAATGCTGAAGAAAAGGAAATTCAAATGCAATTCACTGACCTGAAAGCACAAAGTTGACTAGGGAGTTTATTATTCAAACTATCAGAATTACTTGGGGTTCTACAGATCAAAAAAAATAATAAAATCCTGCTGGAGTTGACGCAGGACCACAGCCTGAAAGCTGCAGTTGCATCCTGCACTTTTCCTGCAAAGGAGTGTGAGGTGGGGCTAAAAGGAGTAAGCCTCCAGCTGTGCAAGAGGAGTTTGCATCTCCTCGGGTCCTGATGTTGAGATTTGAGGACCAGATTGCACATCTGGCAGAACCACACTGAGGAGATGGGTACATGGGGGAGGATTGTCAGGAAAACAAATGTGTGTTAGAAAACTATTTTGGATGCACAGTATATTTTAAATCTTAACAACAAGGTTTTTTAGTCACAGCTGGATCTTGACTCCTTTCCAGATTTGCTGAACCACTGTGCTAGGTAGAGAAAGGCACTGCAAATGTAAATTCTGCATTGATGTTCACTTCATTTCCAAAATGCAGCATAAAAATCATTTGCTAGGTAACCACCTTTGAAATTGTTAGAATTGGCTGTAAGACACTGTAAATTGATTGACCACTGCTAAAATGATTGGATTTGTTCTTTGCAGTATGATCTTATCAACATCAATCAGATAAATGGATTATGCAGAAGTTATTAATTCTATTTGATTTCTAGTGACACAACTTAAAGACCCCATGCAAACCTGTTTCTTACATCTCAATTTATCATCGTACTCTTTCTCTCTATCTTCCTGTGTTTGTATTGTCTTGTAAAGATAATTGATTCTTGAGTCCTTCCAGCAATGGAGAACTAAATGACCATGAAAATGTCCGTTAGTCACTGTGCTTATAAACTAGTGACAGTGGAGAAGAAAACAGGAAACTAAAATTTATGTGAAAGTAATAATTTTAGAGAGGTAAGCATTTTTTTCCTGTCTCAGAAGTTTACACAATAAACGTTTTTCCATACGAGCCAGCCAAGACAGTGCTTTATTTTGACTAATTGTGCATTCTTGTTCTGTGGAGTGTTTTGCAATGCCAACTATAGCTATAACACACAATACAGTATGAACTGCAGGGCTTGGTCTTCTGAAAGTGAGAGTGAGAAGCAAACAAGTTATTAATTGCTCATAGCAATACTTTGATTTCTAGAGAGACTGTCATAGGAATGACAAAATAAAATTTGGACATGACTAAGAACCCTCACGTACTTGTCCGGAGATCTTTTTGGAGCAGCCTGGTCTACTCACAGAGTGGATTTCAGAAAGAATCTCAGCTGTATCTATATTTGATATTTTAGTAATGATCTGAGTATGCATGATGTATTCAAAGAATACCATTCAAGGAAGGAAAGGTATCATGTTAGAAGACGACAGCTGGTCAAAATGACCCTTTGAGAAATTGGAGAAAAAGTCAAAATAGGATTTTTGTTGACAAGATGTTTCTCTACCATTAAACTTTCCACTAGCTTTCTCCCCCCTTGTTAGATGGTGGCAGTCTTCTGGAAGTGTTTCTGCTTCATTCATTTATATCTTTGCAAAAATTGCAAAAGAGCAATTTACCTCAAACTTCCATTGTCCTTGCCAGGAACTGAGTCTCACTCCATTGTCATCTCAGCAAGACATTTTAAAATATTTTGTTTACTAATTATTTTTTTGGTCACTCTTGATTTTCTTCAAGACAGAAAATCAGCCCAATCCTTTCTGCTGCCCTTAAGATGCAAATTCCCTGCCAAAAGGACTGGGATCTCCTGGTAGAAGCGCCTGGATCTTCATTCTTTATATCTTGTTTTATGTGCCATATTGACCTGGCCATCTACTTCAAGACCAACAGTAACCAAAGTCCATGCAGGAGGAGTCTAAATTGTTTGTTTCCTTAATAATCAAGCTATGCTGGAAATTGTTACCTGAACTCTGCTACAAAGTTTTTCTGGCATTTTAAGATAATATACAAATTTTGCTATAAAATTACTTAAGCAGATCAGAGTTTCTCTTTGTGTTTTATTTTAAGCTTAGAGTACATATATAAGCAGGTGTCTGCTGTTGCTCATGTGGTTTTTTTTCCTCCTGCCTTTCCCATCACCCAAGTCTCTAAGTTTATGCAAGCTGCAGACAGAGAGGAGCAGTCTGCCCGACAGGTGATCTCAATAATGCAGTGATACAGCCACTGTAAGGTGTTCAGGAAGTCTGCAGAAAGAAGCTACTGGGTACTCTAGCATCAAAACCAAGTGAAGCATGTAGGATGGGAAATGAAGCAGCCTTCTTCTCACCCTTCTAAGCTCAAGTGCTGATCAGGCCACTAGTTTCTCGGTGCTCAGTCCCCTTGTGTTTTAAATAACTGCTGTTTTCAGTCTGGCTTTTTTTTCCCAAACTAGTAAATCAGCTGTGAAAGGCAGAGTTGCAACTTCATTTGCACTCAGATGATCTCCTGACCATTTATTGCATGTTGATTCAAGTCTATTTGTGGTAGCAAAGATAACAGATGTTTACTGTCTGCTATTGTTTGTCTGCATTAATCACCATTTATATTAAGGGCAGGTTTTGGGGAATGAGACTTCACTGCCCATCAACAGACCCATACCAGGAGAGCATCTTTCTAATTTCACCAGTGTTATCTCTGTTTGCAGATAAAGCCAAGGGCATGAGTTATCTGCTTCTTAGTGGTGACCCAGTGGAGAGCTGGGTAAAGGCAAACCTAATTAAATTCAGCAAAGGTAATTATAGAGTCCTACACCTGGGGAAGAACCATATAGCAGTACAGGTTAGGGGTAGATCCACTGGAAAGCAGTTCCACGAAAAAGGACCGTGGCATCCTGGTGGACAATAAGTTATCCATGGAACAGCAATGTGCCCTTGTGGCCAGGAAGGCCAATGGTATCCCGGGGTGCGTAAAGAGGAGTGTGGCCAGCAGCTCGAGGGTGGTGGTTCTTCCCCTCTGCTGTGCCCCAGTGAGACCACATGTGGAGCATTGTGTCCAGTTCTGGTCTTCCGGTTCAAGAGGGACAGGGGAATACTAGAGAGATTCCAACAGAGTGCTACAAAGGGACTGGAACATCTTTCCTATGAGGAAAGATTGAGAGCCTTGGGGCTGCTTAGCCTGGAAAAGACGGAGAGGAGATGTTATGAATGTTTATAAATAATCTGAAGGATGGGTTTCAAGTACAAGGGGCCAGTCTCTTTTCAGTGTTGCCTTGTGATAGGATGAGGGGCAATGGTCACAGTCTGCAACACAGGAAGCTCACCTCAACATGAGGAAAAGATTCTTTACTGTGAGGGTAAGGACTGGAATAGGCTGCCCAGAGAGGCTCTAGAGTCTCCTTCTCTAGAGACTTTCAAGACCTGCCTGGATCTGTTCCTGTGTGGGCTGCCCTGGGTGATCCTGCTCTGACAGGGGGGTTGGACTCAATGATCTCCAGATGTCCTTTCCAACCCCAACCATTCTATGATTCAATCTATCATTCTATATCTTTGGCGCTGTCCATGACAGGGAGCATAGAAAATTAGCAAGTGTATTCATTCAAGGTAACTGCTGTTGCATGTATCCTGAGCAACATACCATGCAATTCTTCTTGAATTCTTCAGAGATTTCTGCTGTTTTATGCAAACTAATAATTTCTTACTGTAAGGACCACTGATTGGTCAGGGAGACTGATTGGTGATTAGGAAGGCATCTACATCTGGAAATTGCTTTATATGAATGAATCACGGTTGCGTTGTCTTTGGTTGACCCATACGGCTCCTCGGGTTGTCTAGGTCAAGGTTGCCTTGGTCCTTGCCTGCCAGTTTGCAAGCTGACCAAGTAAGTGCAGGGATGATGGAATTTTTCTGGGGATTTTTGGATATAATGTATAAATATGTACTGACTTCTTGTACAGGAATGAGCTCTGAGAGCGAAACGGAGGAGCTCTTTTCTATATCAGTGTTTAAAGTGGGCTTATCTAATATGCTTTTTAAGATACTATAAAGATTGTCTCAAATGCATACCTGAAATTGTTTAGCCATTCATATCCTCTTCTACTTAGAGTTCATCTTCCTTAAAGATCAAAACCTTGGCTCTTTATCTGGGTTTTTACCTTATAGAGCACAAGCTTGTAGACTTCGGACACAAATGCAGAAAATGAAAATTGGCTTGATATTTCTGAGGTTTATGCAGCAGATCTCTATGTGCTTGGCCTAATTTAAGCACATTAAAAATGAGTCAAGTCCTAAATTCATAATGATTTGCCTGTATTATAAGCTTGGTAAGGATACTTTTTACATGTAACACTTAAATGAGTAAGTAGAGTAAGATGTGTCAGGTAGTTTCTTTGTTGCACGAGTTGAAGGCATGGGAGTTCACGGAACTTAAACATGGCTTTTGCTGTGGGAACTTCTTTTGGCTGAAAGAGCTAGTGAATGTGAGAGCTCATTCCATTTGAAAGCCCTTTGTATTAATATCAGTTCTAATTACACAAATTTTAAGGCCTTTCAGCAACTGTGTGCTGTAATTGGTTTGTGCTTGAAGGTAATTAACTCTTTTTGCTTGTGCTATGTACATCTGCAATACAAGAATTACATGAAATTTTTGCTGCTTACCAGGTCATGTGTTTTCTTTATGTAAAGAGGATTTTTTTATTGCTGTTATTTCTTATGAATGAGGTAGGGCAGAGTATCTGACTTTCATATTTCCTGTGATGAGAAAATTCCATATCTATTACTTAAAATTTATTTTTTTTAGGTGAAGGTAGTCCTATTTTTTATGTGTGGGATTTGGTCTCATTGTCTAAAATTATCCTTCTATTCCTCATTCTCTAGTCCAGAGGTTAGAAAGTAAGTCAGAAATATTGGCTTTTTTGATCTGTTGAGTTTGCTTTTATTTCAGTTCCATTTTTGTTTTAATGGACTTTGGAAGCTCGGAAAAAAGATATAAATGCTGTAAGCAGTGATCAGCCTTCTTAAAGAGGCTAACTGATGCTCTTAGATCTCATCATGGATGTGGCATGCTTATCATTCCATCCTAGTTGAAAAGGCAATAGTTGTGATTTTCTGAGATTTGTTCTTTGTAAAAGGGGAAAAAAATGTTTCATGTTTTTTTTCCTGTTTAATATCTCACTTGGTAAGAAGCATCTCATTTACTCTTTGCCTGTTTCTAACTTTGCAGGCAACTCTGGTATGAGAATTAATTTTTGGGCAGGAGTATTTACAGAAGAAATCTTAGGAGAGATTTTAAATATCTGTTGTCCTTGGAATATTCAGAGATGAAGGGGAAAAAAAAAAGAAAGAATACGAAAACACCTGGCTCTCAATTAGAAGCTTTATATAAGGATATAAGACCTTGTGAAGAACAATGAGGTAATGAGATGTGAAGTATAACCTGATGCATTAGAAAGTGGAAGCAAAGTAAATAATGTTCAGTGACCTTATTTTTAATATACATGTTTTTTTGGTGGTTTTTTTTGGTTTGGTTTCTTTTAAATACCCGATGCAGCCACACAGTCCGAGTGGCTTTTAGGGAAGGTGTTTTTTTGTTTGTTGGGTTTTTTTATTATTATTTTTCTTTTTCTTCCACCCTACTGTTCATGAAATCATCTGTGAAAATGGAGGCTTTAACTGGAGGCAGCTTGTGAAAGATCAGTTTTTAGTTAGGCAGATACACACACATATAAAAAATAACTAATTTTTAGAAATTTAACTGGTGATACTATGGGAATTAAACTTTGTCCTAGTTTGGGTGAGAGCAGACGTTGTTCTGTTCAGTGATTTCACTTTTCAGTTCAGTACTTGTAACTCACTGCACTGTCTGAAGTCAGCAGCCTGTTTTCCCAGGCAGTGTCTGCTGCTGGCAGTGACAACACCCCATGTTTAGAGTTGGTACCAAGGGCTGGTGTGCAGACCAAGGCCATTGCTGGACGGTGTGTACCACACTGGGGGGTGCAGAAAGTGAAAGGCTGCACCTGCAGGGAGGAGGGGACAGGGCAGGTGACCCCAAACTGACCAGTGAGGTGTCCAGCCCATATAGACGGCATATTGGGTATAAAGCAGTAGGATCTGAAGGGTCTACAGCTCACTCTCTGTGTGGGCTCCCAGGCTTTTCTCCACTCTTGGACCGCTTTGCCAGCTTTGCTTGACATGGCTCAGGTCCTCTTTTAGTTCCTTCCTCAGAGCATCCAAGGAGGACTCTGTTCTGCCTTCACTCCTGATCCATGTGTTCCTGAATCCAGTACCAGAATCCAACCCCTGAGCACAGCCCCCGTCTGCTGCGGGGCCCAGTCTGGGACTCCCCCGTTGCCTCCTTCACAGCATCAGTGGTGACTGTGATGTCATTATCATCAGGGGGTTGGGTTCGATACTAGTTGTGTATATATTTGTATATACTCAATTTTTATTATTCTCATTCAAGCTGTTCTAGTTTCCTTTTCTAATGGCTCAGTCTCTCCCCCTTATTCCCTTTCTCTTCCCCTTTAGGGAGGAAGGGGGGTTAACAGGGAGCATCTGTTATAGTTGTAAAGGGCCATAAACTGTGACTAACTTAGAAAAACATGGGACTCATACTTTGAGCCTGAATACATTAAGGCTTAATCTGGTGTTGGCTAGGGAAGGCTGTAGGACTGTGGAATTAAACTAGTTGATCTGTTGAAAGTTAACAGATAAATCTTGTAAGGGAAGACTGACAAAATTAAGTTTATAACTACTTTTGAAGATACTGGTTAAATGGAACTTGCATCCTGGAGGAAAACCAGACAGTTGGTCTTCAAATATCTCTGCTACAATTGGATGTCGGCTTCCTTTTAATTAAAATAAAATAGAGGGGGAAGGGTTTGAAACAGTTAATTCAGTTTAGCAGAAGATAAAATCTTAGTGAAGATATTGTTAGTAGTGGTTACTATATGACTGAAGAAGCTGAGAAAAGCTGCATGACCTTGTATAAGTGTGACCTGCTACATTAAATGTGATGACTACTTGCATTGCATTCAGCAGGACTTCAGTTCTTGTTAACAGAAGTAAAGTTTCTTTTCTGTCCTCTGCAAGTAGGATTAAGTGTTTGCCTTATAAAAATAAGAAATATTAGTGAAAGAAATCACTTGAAACTCAAGAGCCAATGTGCCCGTTAAGTAGGTATTCTTTGTTACACTGCTGGACGCACAGGGATCTTTGCTCCTAAAATGTGCGCATCCTAGAGAACTGATGATGCAGCTTCTATGTGAGAGACACACACCTATTGATAGTTTTTATTGGAATAGGAGGGTTTGAACAAATAATTTCCTGAAATCAATGTGCATAGTCCACTCCCCTTCAGTGCATGCGTGCTCATCCCTTGAGGGTCTTTGGAGGAAGGCTCAAAGTCTTCTTCACTGATGAACTTTTGAACTTGGTTTAGGGTGCGTGCTCCCTGCAGTTTTGATGGGATGCCGAATTGCTAAGCTGGTTTGCTCTGGTTTAGCTCCTGTATCAAGTCAGGAGGATGATAGTTGCATTTGGTGTGAGGAAAGGCTAACAGAAGGTCTACAAAATGTAACATTTTTGTAATACATTTAATCTTTATTTTACAAAGGCTAGGCTGTCACCACTAGGAATCACTCGGACTGTGCTGAAGCTGCTTGGGAGTAACTTGGCAAGAGTGATAGGAGACACTACTTTAAAATCTTAAAATACTGCTTCTAAAGCAGCATAAGACGACAGTGCCAAAAAGCTTCATAATAGCCAATGTTCTTGCTAGGAAATAAACCTCAAAGTGGTTGAGATGAAAATTTAGTTATATTCACTTTCTTGCTTAATATTGAAGGTTCTCTAGCTGCGCTTGATGCCATGCCACTTCATTTCAGGTTTTTGGTAAATCTTCATAATTGACAAATAGGTCCTTTTTTTTTTTCTTCTTTTTCACAGAAGATATCTTTAAAATGTCAGGGGAACTTTAGAACAAGGCCTCTTTGCTGAGGGGGGTGTATTATGGTTACAGAGTCTATAGAACTGCTGGAAGATGGGCATGAAATGTTTACTATCCTCTTAGGAAATATTCTTTTTCAGAAACAATGTGGATAGAGGACAACTGGACTTCAATATATATATGTAACATATTCACTTCTTTCGGTGAGTGTATTTTTAGGTTTTTAATGCAAATACTGAGTTGTGTAACGGGCAGCGTGTTCAAGCTGTTCCCAGAAGTTTAGCATGAGTTTTCTGAATTTCTGCAGAGTACCTACAAACAGCTTTTACAGATCTGGTGTTTGGAGAAAGCAGAGGAATCGTCTTAAAATTACTGTGTATTTGAGTCATTTGAAGACAAATTAACAAAATGGAAAGGCCAATGCATCAAATGGTCAGTGTCCCATGTGGTGATCATATGCTCGTTAATAGAGGAGGCCCACAAATACAGGTGTTTTTGCACATCTTCCCCCTATGAGAGAACTAGAGGAAACAACAGTATCTGGGACTAGTAAATTCATACGTTGTTACCAGAGAGTAAAATGCCAGATTAACTTGAATAAGGATTATTTTGACTTCCAATTGCTTTCTGGGTTCTGCTGTGGTTGTTTCTCAGCCTATTTCTTTCATGCAATTAAAACTAATACATTTCGTTTGTAAAAAAGCCATTCTCTCAGTTTTCCGTCTTTAAAGTATTCTGTCACCAGGTATTCAAGAGCCTAGACTACTTGAATGTAATATTGAGTGCCACTTAATGTTTTGTAGGTGTATCAGGTGCATAATCGTATTGGAAAAATATTGAAACACTCCTGATAAATTTATAGTGACAAAGGAGTTGTATGTCTGTAGTTCCTTTTTCTGTAAATCCTTCTATAAGCTGTTAACTTTCATGATACCCGAAAAGAAAATCAAATGAAAATAAGATGTGAAAAACTTTGTTACAATGGGTTTAGTAAAAGCAATTACCATTGAATTGGTTCCAAAAGATGGTGTTTTCTGCTGTCATGGTTGAAGTCTCCTGTTTTCACCAAAGTAGAAATTAATTACCTCATATTTGTACATATTTGTACATATTTGTTACGTTATCTTTCACTTTTGCATTGTGTTGATGTAAAATGTGATTAATGGAAAAGTTGTCAAATATGGACAATTGTTAGTTTTCCAGATGTTTGTTGTCAAAATGCAGCATACTGACTGATGCTTCCCCAAAAGATGTCTAATCTTGGCTCAGAAAATCTCATTGGGGAATATGTAAACTTTCAAGATACCTCCTGGTTGACAAGTCTGACTTTTGTCGTATACTCAAGGTCTCCTGGCATCATTGGATGCTTTGTCTAGTGGGGACAGTTTGGCCATAACTTGACTGATGAAGTAACACCCAAACTTGGAGGAAAAATCCTATGACACTTGCCTATTTCAAATTACTGCTGTTCATCTGCTTTCACTGTAATTTTTTTGCAAGAGTTTGCCCTAGCTGTCCTGTCTTTCTTGGTAAGATAATGCAGAGGCAGGGACTACAGGCTAAAATGCATTAGAGTTCAGTATGGTCAGCACATTACTTGCACTTTACAGTAATCCTTTTTATCTGCTGAGAAATATATAAAGAAACTACAGAAAAAAACCTCTGTGGTATACACACAAGGGAAAGGCCTCATGTTTGGGGAAAGACAGAAACCTGAGGATGGATAAGTCGTAAGATGTGACTGCAGCTGTCTTAAGTTTCAAAGTAGGCAGTTGCAAAGGCTTAGGGAAGTAGATAAGGTTTAATGATGCCCTAACGAGCTAATAGACACACACTGGCCTATGAGTAGGAAATGAGCAGGAACAGTATCTGTCTGAAAGGATTTGTCAGACATTTTGCTTAGTGTTGAATGTTGGAATTTATTTTGGTGATGTCTTTATAGTACTCTGCCCTGTGGAATACGGAGCTGGTATGTAATGTCCTAAATGGAACACTTTTACAGACATATGTATAAGAGTAATACACCCTCCAGTGTCTTTAACACATACAGTGGTCCATGTGAAAGATGATGGGTTTTGTTCTTACAAATGGAAGCACTACATTTGGAGATTCTTGAATCTGAAAATAGAGACACAATAGATCTTCTTTTAATGATTTATGACATTGGTTACAATACCGTGTTTCTTACGGAAGGCTATAAGTATTTGTGTCTACTACCTGATTCATTATTAAACATATAGTGATGTGGAGTGGGAAATGATGTGTCGTCTGGAAAGTGAGGCCAAGCCTCCACCTCTGTGATAACTACTTCAGAAATAAGGGTAATGGTGCCTTAACCCAATATTTATAGTAGCACCTAGCAGAAGTGAATAGTCATAATCTTCATTAGATCTACTGATTTGGTTTATTCCCAAGGTTTGTGGAAAAGACTGCTAAAAATGTAAAACATTGACCAGGTAATCATCATTTGATTTTAAAAATGACAGTAAAATGAACAGGGCAATAGGGATGCAAAGAAATAATTACATGCAAGTTGAGGAGGTGACTGGAAAATACGCAGCTGGAGAAACTAGTAAAAGTAACTTTCTCTAGGAAGCTCCAACTTTCAGTCTTGTTGCTCAACTCCAGTGTGGCAGCTTTGTCAGTCATCTGCACTGATATCCTTTTTCTTTGGGGAACCTTTAAAACCTGACTTGTCAATCTCCTTTGAAATGGTGTGGTGTTGAATATCAAAGGGAATAACTTTTTGCTGCATTGGTCTCTGATCTTCCCTACTATCACATTTCCAATCTTTTCCTAGTTATCCCCTCCTTTTAGGAGGGATGTAAACCTCTACTTTATGGTTTGCAGGGGGTCATGTTACTTGTATAATTCTACTGAATATCACAGTCAATGTAATTGAGAGTTGGATCATAAGGAAAATCCTTCTTTGACCAGTATGTGAGAGCTTTGTGCAAGGTCAGTAAAGTTGTTTTCATGACAAAGTGTGACAAATTGTCACAGTATTTAGTACAAGTTTTGTATACAGCCAATAAAACACTTTTCTCTGATGCTTGCCGAAGTCCCTAAGCAGAATTAGTCTATATCAGGCATGGTTTGGTAAGATTTTAATAGAGTTGAAATCAGATGGCGAGGATTAAAAAAAGCTACTCGCCTAACCAACCAAAAACACCTACCCAAGAAAGCAAAAAAAAGTCAGCTTGACTTGAAATCCCATCTGAATGTCTCATCATTCAGTCACCTTAGGTTACCTGTATATTGCTGAGAATTGCTTGGAAACTTTTACCCCTGGTAAAGAGGACTGTACAGCTAAGGTTTGAAGTGATGTGGAAGCAGGCTGATATTCATCATTGTATATTTCACAGTTTTATGGTGAAAAAAGAAAAGTTCTTAAGGTTCTTAAGATACTTATGGGCAGGTGATAAAATATGTGGCAATGCAGAAGTTTTATAACAGAAAACTTGCTAGGGTTTGAGCCTGTTTGAAGATGAAGTAGAGTGTTCTGTGTAACCTGAACCATGTGTCTTTTAGTTTTCAACTGTTTTTTATGGATACCAGGGGCAGTTTTTCAGTTCCGGAGTTCCATTGTCTACTCTTGGGGAAGAGTATTAGTTATTGCAGTAATATATGCTTAAAGGTCAACATCAGAATGTCTTAAACATCTTAAGCTAACAGAATTATGCTTTTTCATACTAAAAATGTTTAAATACATGTGGAGACTCCTGCATGAATCCACACTGCTTGCTTCTGTGAGCAAAGGAATGCTCATCTGAAAAAATGAAGCACAAATGAATACACATCAGAGTATTTTCTAACCTTACATCACTTCTCAGCAAGAGTATAAGTGAGCATACAAAGTGCTTGAATAGCTACATAAACCTGAAACCTGGAAGATGAATTTTGAAGTTGGGAATGGAGAGATTTAGAGGTCAGAAGTGAAACAATACATTGTTTCAGTTCATCGTTGTCTAGTACAAAATGTGTTCCCATAATAGAGTGAATAGTATGAATACTGTTGTAACTTGTTGATTTTGTCACTTCTTGGAAAGAAAAAAATGCCATCATTTATACAAGTGTTATGAGAATCTGTGACCCTTTTTTAAACTACAGTTTTCAAAGTCTTAGTGTATCTATAATATTCCCTCTCCCCCCCCTCACTTTAAAGGAGTAATTGGCCCCCCTGTACTTGGCAGTGGTGAGGCTGCGCCTCGAGTACTGTGCTCAGTTTTGGGTGCCACACTACAAGATAGGTTAAGTGGGCCCAGAGAAGGGCAGCAAAGCTGGTAAAGGGTCTTCAGAGTAAGTCCTGTGGGGAGCGACTGAGGGAGCTGAGGTTGTTTAGTCTGAAGAAAAGGAGGCTGGGGGGAGAACTTCTCACTCTCTACCTGAAAGGAGGTTGTAGAGAGGTGGGTCTCTTCTCCCAAGTCCCAGCTGATAGGACAAGAGGAAATGGCATCGAATTATGCCAGGGGAAGTTTAGGTTGGACATTAGGAAAAACTTCTACAACCAAAAGGATTATCAAGACTGTAACAGGTTGCCCAGGAAGGAGGTTGAATTGCCACTCCTGGGAGCATTTAAAAGCTGTTTAGATTTGGTACTCAAACATACAGTGTAGCAGTGGCCTTGGTAGAGTCTTTTCCAATCATTAGCAATTCTGTGTTTTTTATGATGCTTCAGTAAGGTGTTTGTTTTTCTTTCCTGGTTTGATGTCATAATATTAGCTATTTTGGAGGTAGAGTTAGCGTAATTGTTGTATTTCCTTGTCTTTGTTGACTTTAAATGTATCATCTGTAATCTACACCAACATATAATGACAATGTCAAATGTGTAAATATTAGGTCTGACTTTTTCCTCGGGTACTAAGCTTCTGTAATAAGTGCTGTAGCTGATGAGGTTTGAAAGGTCGGTATTTTGTATTTGAAGACAGTTTTCCCTGTGTGTCCACTTTACCTATTAAAGCCTATTAACCTATTACATAGGTTAGCCAAAGATGTTAATATTGCAATAACTCCTGTTGTCTGGGGACATTTCTTAATTACATGTGTGGATTTTTTGGATTTTGTTTTTCCTTGAAGAAATGAGTTAAATTAGTAACACCATTACCATGTAGATAATCTTTTTTTTTTCATGTGTATTTGAGAACTGGAGTTTTATCAATATTCCAATTTACAGCTTTAAAGTTGACATTTTGTAATATTTCTGACATGTGAAACTCAGGTTTATTTATGTTAGACAGGACTAGAAAGGTATGTATCTGCCATAATATCAGATTATAGTAACCTAACTCCTATAACCATACTACTGCTAACCATTAGGTTCCTCTAACCTGATGTTATGACAGATAAAACGTCATTGAGGGGAATAAAAAAGCCCCAAACAAAACTGTTGGAAAAATACTTGTACTTAAAACCTATTACTAGTCAGGCATACGCTGTGAAGATCAGCGATAGTGTTTACACAACGCTGAATACTGTTTTCTTATTTCCATTTTGGAATGTGACTCAGAATTTGTCTGAATAAGGGATGGGAGACAGAGCTTTGCTATTGGTATGTGTGGTTAACTAACTACAAATTCATGACAGAATATCTCTTAAAATGCAACTGAAGTTGTGCAAGGCACATGTGGCTAAGTATAACTAATTCCTCCTTGATGTTTTATTACTATTGTTTCCCTTTTTTACACTCCTTATGTTAGTATTAAAAACAATAGAGAGATTAGCTTAAGCTATTGAAAGAGGAGGTAGTGCTGTGTACAGCTGTACTTCTCTGCCTGCCAGGTCCAGTTCCCTTGTCGCTGTTTTAGTTTCCAATCCCAGTAAACAGTTACAGGCTGAGTAATTGTAATCTCTCACTGGCATTTCTTTTTATGTTTGTTTCCTACAATAAACCAGCTTTAATTCCATTCATTTATTCAGTTTGACAGATGGGTAACATCCTCAGTACAGCATGAGAGCGGGTAAAACATGTTTTTGCTGGAAGCCTTGCAATCTAGGTAATTTTATTTATTTTAGTATAATAAACATCTAATCTATGGTCAGACAATGCCTGGAGCCTCTTCTTATTTACAGTGTTGGAAGACATCTTATTCATACAGTTGCCATGTGTCTCAGGCAGAGCCTTGCAAGTCTTGAAAAAGACTGGGAGCCAAAAACAACTGCCAAATCAATTTTGCAAGAGGTCCTTCCCTTTTGGAAAGTTTGACACTTTATGGGCTCCTTACTGGAATTACCACGTGTAAGTAAACCCTTGTTTTGAGTCCTTGAGCTGATTATGAAAAGAAATGACTCAAAAAGGAAACTATGGGAGATGAAGGTAACTGGCAAATTGAAAGTGTTTGAAGTTAAATATCCAATACTGGCAATATAGGAAATACTGATGATGACATAATTGTGTCTTTTCCTTAGCTTTTTCAGAGCTGATTGACACATGATCTTAAAATCTCTTGTCTTTTATAAAAGCTTTCAAATGAATCCCTGTGAAATGAGTAGGAACCAATGTGCCTTTGAAAGAATTTAGAATTTCTGTGCTTGTGTTGTTTCCATGATGAGTCAGATTCACAAGAAAAAGATTACACAGGGCCTTGCTTACTTAACATTAAACAAAAATGGTGGTCATCCCTTTACTGAGACTCTTAGACAGTAGTTGTCATCAACCTGTGTTAGTCCATTTGGAGTGAAGACCTGAGATCTAGTCTGCCCAGTCTCAAAAAAATCAAGTTTACCCAGCCTGGATTTTGTTTTATTTATTCTTTTGGTGGCTGCTGTTGGCTGCCAAATCTGTTGGTGGTCAGATAACACAGGTGGTCATCCTCTAGTGAGCATCATCCTCAGTCCTCGCAACAAAATAGAGCAACTACTGCTCAGGAGGGCTTCCTCTGCTGCTACAGGAAAGATGAAACCCTTTTTGGCCCAGGTCAGTCCAGTTTCCTAGGAAAACTGTCCTTCCTCTGACTGTAGTGGGCTGTTATTCTATAACATTACCCACCTCCTCTCAACACCTGTGGCACACGGGTGAGTGAATGTTTCAGGAAGGAACTGGGTGGTCTTGTAGGTAGGTTGAGTAGTAGAAACCCATCTCCCTGCCGAATCGTCTTTTACCACAGCTTCCAGATAGAAAACAGGGACTGAGAGCAGTTCTGAGCAGATGTGTAACTGCCATTCTGCTGCTTTTACCTGGGTGAGCAAGGTCTCCCACCTGGCCACCAGGTGGGGGCATTGCTAAGATATTGATTAATTGGCAGGCATATTATCATATCAGTGAGTTATTTGCATGTAAAAATCACTTCCTCTGTCTTTTATTCCATATTTATCTGAACATTGCCTATACCATGATAGATGAAATGCCTAATCATCCATTGATTTGGTATAACAGTAGAATACCCTTAAGAGAAGACCCAATAACTTGGTAAGATTTCAAAGGATTGCTGGTGAATCAAGGTGAATATTTGATTTATTTTTTTTTTTAAGCATTCTGGATGTTCCTTCTTGGTTTTGGTTTCTGCTTCTCATTGTTGGACTGAATTAGATGATTTTTCCCTTATTAGCTTTATCATTAGTTTACCAGATGCAGCTTTGGCAGGCATTACAAAAGCTCGCTTTTTATTGCATATAAAAAGACAGTGTAGGTTGTGTTTGTCATTTGTTAGCCACCATCCGTTTTCATGATAGGTTAAATTATCCTATTATGAGTCACAAAGAAAAAGTGTTTGATTGTTTTGACTTTATTAATCCTCTAAGGCAACTGAATAACTAGGAAAATTCTCCATGAATATTAAAACCAAAGAAATTAACAGGGTTTCAAGCTAGGTATATTTAAAAGTTAGTTTAAATATATTATTAGGAATTTGCCTTTTATAAACTAGAACAAAGATCTGTACCTATAAAATCCATGGTACCTCACTGTATATTCTGTTCTACTAGATTGAAACTTTCAAAATGTAACTTTAACATCATAAATTAGGGATTCCTGCACTAAGTAGATGATTACTTAGGGTGTTTTTTTCTCTTACTGAGCAAGACTTTTCTTAGGAAATATGCTGTATGTGAAGATATATATAACTGCATGTTCCTAAATAAAAGTAGATTAAATGTTTTTCCTTGTTGGAAAAAAAAAATAAATTAATGAGTAAAAGGAAAAAAAGAGCTCATTTACGGAACTGTGATGTTACTTAGAAGTTGGGCAGTTTTTAGCTTGACATTAATTCATACCATGTCTGTAATCTTTATCATGAGAGATAAGATAAAAAAATGTCCTGTGGTTTACCAACCTGATAAAGCAACCATTTGATGAGAAACAGCAGAATGCAAACAGATAAAGATCTACTTTATGGGTCTCTTTGTAGCACTTCAATAAGGGAAAAGGAGTACCAAAAGATGCCTTTAGAATTGATGCTTTTTAGCTGCCTTTTTTTTTTTTAAAAAAAAAAAGCATCATGTTAAATTTTCTGTACTTCTTAAGGCAAAACATTAGATTACCATAACAGTAATTCTGCCCAGATCTTAGGTAGATGCAAAGCTCTTATGTATCACCTAGACATTTTAGTGCTTTTCAGAAGAGATAAGTGTCATTATCCTTATTTTGCAGATGAGAAAACTGGAGCAAATGTGGATCCATTTACTAAAGTTCATTTTTGAAGGCTAGAGTTAGCTTTTTCAGTTTACTTGAAAATAAACTTACACTCCTTGTACTGAACTGCATCCTCTTTCAGTGGGAAAAAGTTATAATAAAACTTAGTAGAAAACATCCTTTTTTTTTTATTATTTGGGGTTGGGTGTGGACAAGTACGCAAAATAATTTTTCTACATAAGGACCCATAGTTTTTATTTGAAAGTTTTCATTTCTTAAGAAACAAGTGGGGAAATTGAAGTCATAGTCAGTTCTTTATCAGTTTACCTTCTCACTCTGAATAACACTGTTCAGAGTATATAAATTGACCCAGTTTAGTTGAGCTGTTTTTCCATAACTTGGTTCAGCTCCCTCCTCAAGCAAGTTCTCTTCTGACTTCGAATTTCTGTTTCCCTTTTAAGTTGTAGCTAATGTTTCCTTTGTTTTTGATAGAGAGACTCTGTCATGGACAGCATTTATGCACGTGTGTTTGGATAATAAATATGTATGTTCTGTATGTATTCTCTATGAAGGTGACTGGGTTAGCATCTATATATCTTATTCTGTCATCACAAGTGTGATTTTTGTGTGTGTATTTTGTTTGGGGGGGTTGTTTGTTTGGTTGTGTCTTTTGTGTTGGTTGTTTTTTGTTGTCTTTTTTTTCTTCATATCAGACAGAAGACCCTTATCTGGTTTACCTTTTGACCCAGATACACTATCAATATATCTAAACATATGAAGTATCTTGTGAAATTTATTAAACTGAAGTCTTCAGAAAGTATTTCCCAGTAACCTTTCTGTATCTCATAATGTATTTCAAACAAGTGGGTAAGGCACATAAAGCAAGGAGATACTCAGAGCAAACAATGCAAATAGTTATGTTGAGCTTTGTATCACAAACTTATTAAGATGCAAATTTGTATTTGTTATGTTTCTATTTCTGAATTGCTTTTTCTGTCCTTTTCACTTGATCTTCCTCTGAGAGAGGTAAAAGCCCTTAATGTGTAAAACAAAAGCTGATATGATCTACAGCCCATGCCAGTTGTCCATAACCTTTGTTTAATATCAGATTGTGACTGAACATTAAGGCTTTGAAGGATGTTGGGGGTGTAGATAAAGGAAATACCAGATAAGTAAGAAAGCCTAAGTGTAAGCAGTCATGCCTTTCAGGTCAGAAAGTCCTGATGTTGTTTCATAGATGGTGTCACTTAGGTTCATCTGGTTTGACCTTCTTTTCCTACAGAAATCAACAATCCCAAATCGCTACCTTCTGACACTTGCTTCTTTGCTTCCTGAACTGCTGATTTCTGTAACTTGATTTTAAAGGTGTGGTGTGGTTCTGTTTTATGTTTTCTTTTGTTTTGTTTTGGGTGTGGTTTTTTGTTGCTGTTTGTTGTTGTTTTTTTAAAAAAATTGTACCCCTTTGGGTTTTCTTAGTTGCCTGTGACGGCTCACCACAGCACAGCATTGGCTCGTCATCTGGCTTTTCTGGAGAGGGCAGTGGTGTTCATCCTTCTTATCTAAGTTAGTCTTGTTTATTGTGTAGGTGATCCTCTTACCTGCTATGCAAGTGGGAGACTGGATCATAAGGGAAAATACCAGTCTGGAGAACATAAACGACAGTGATAAGTCTATTACAGTAGGATGAGGTAATACGTGCCCCCAAGTATTTTTGCCATTTTTTGGCTGATAAAGGGATCCAGCTGTATATTACATCCAGAGAATAGGTAGGAGAGTAAACTTGTAAAACCAGTCACAGTTTTGCTAAAATTCTGAGCTGTCTCTCCACGCTTTGGTATCTACTCACAGGCATCAGTAATGGAGTGACAGGTAATTTTTAGCTGGGAGTTCCACTTAGTCAGAATTCGTGCAAGCCATTATTTCTGGGACAGAAGAGAAAATGGCAGGGGCAGTACTTTGCAGTGCCATCTGCTTCATCCCAATTACGAAGAAGGGTTTGGGAGACATTTCTAAATGTTGCTTTTTCTTCCTCATGTTAGAGGTCCTTTGTCTCTGATTTTAGAAAGTATAATTATTTCTGCCTGTCTTTTTCTAGATACCCCTTCTCTGGCACTCACACGCTAATTGTATTTTTTGTTTCACACTTGTGAAAAATCTTTGTGATCAGTCTGTGTGTGCAGCATAATTTCCAGGAGTGGTGTATCTTGACTTCCCGTGTCTTGTGGGTATGCATTTTGTCATATGGGAAAGTATTTTCTGACCAAAGTGGGTTTTTTTCTCTGATTTTCTAGAAATATTTCTGGTAGCATGGGAAATTTTGTGCTGTAGCCTGTGAAGTCACTTTCCACTGCTTAAGTATTTATTTTACAAGAAGTTGTAGGAACATGATGGTTTATTACATGTAAGAGTTATTTAGCCATTCTGAATGAAATGTAGCAATGAAGAAAGAAATGTCTTGGGAAAGAAACACAGAGGCAGTGTGACTGCCTAGGCATTAGTTCCTAAGAGACTAGAGTTGAAAAGGTTTGACTTCTCTTAATTCTCTGTTGCAGCTGGCTCTGGCTGTTAACAATGTTTGAAGCAGTAATAGAGGAAGAAAGATCTTCGTAACCTTCATGTCCTGGGCAGCTCCTGTATCGTCTTTGATTGCTTAGTAAGGCCATGCAGCATCTCAGGGTTTTAGCAGGTTTCTCTAATGATCTCCAGCCCAGGGCTGAAGGACAACTGAAAAAATGAGCCCTCTGACAGATCCTGAGGACCCCCTTGCAAATCACCTAAATGAAGCTGTGGCAGTCAATATCACTGCAGGAGCACATGTAATTAGTGCACAAATTAAAATCAGCAAGTGAAGCTCAAAACAAAACCAAGGTGGCCAGGAGCTTAGGAAATGAGGAGAGGGGCAGCGCTTTAGTGCTTCAGTCACTTAATGGTTTCAAACATGCATAAGAAACATTGAGGAGTAGTGCTGTTCTGCTGGCATGAATGTACCAGGCATTCACTGCAAACAAAATCTGGACCCTAAGCGTAGCAAGATTACATCTGTCTAGAGAGTGTTGCATGATGAAGCAAGATGTAATGAAGGGATGAATGAAGAGCAGGGGAAAAAGTCAGGAGAAGTAATGGTTTAATTTTTCTTTATCATTTATGATAAGGTTTTATTAAAAATAGTAATACTAAAATTAGCTGAGTGTATGTCTGAATTGTGTTGCACAGACCTGGGAAGTGATTCTTTTCAGAGCTGTCACACAGATGCACAAATGTGATACCAGGACTTTTGGGAGCAGAAGAAACGGGATAAATAATAACTTTTTTTTTTCTCCTTACCCCCACCCCCCTGTGGATGTTTCAAATGCCTAGAATAAGTATTTATGACACATGCAACCATTCCTGCAATCAAAGTCTCATTAGAGCTGTGCATAAAATCCACTAATTAAGTGGTTAGTCTTACATTTATTTTTAACATTCTTTTTATGTTGATGTCCACAAACCCACTCATTGAGGGTCCCTACATTGCTAGTGCTGTAAAGATGTAAAACCTCTCTTTCCTACTAAGAGCTCTACTATAAAACCTATGTTTGCTATTTAAGGTATATACATTTTTTTTTTTTATCATTCCAACTGAAGGATCTACTTACACACTGCTTTTACTTTTCATGTCTGTACTTTTTTCTCTCTCTGGAAAAGCTTTGCTCTTCTCTTTCTGTTGCTAAGAGAAAAAGCCCTGTTGCCAGGGAACAAGTGTCCAGCACATACTGATGTTTCCTCTTTCAGATGTCAAAACCAACCCTCCTAAATGTTTTCACATGCATGCAGGGACAAGTCTTGCACATGAGGGAAAGGAAAGGTAGAATTGCTCAGCCTTGCTTGGGGAATGTTCTATACCATCCCCAAATCATTGACCTTCTATCCAGCAGTCCTAATTCTAGCTCTTTCTTTTACTTTTTCTTTTTTCCCCTTGTAGCCCAAAGGATATAACAGTAGGTTTAAATCTTAATTTTCTTTGCTTTACTCATTTAGAAGTGAAGTTAATTCTTCCATTTTAAAATCAGTCTGATATTTGTGTTACATGATAAGGATATGCAGAAAACCTTCAGAAAAAGAGGAGCCCATGGCTTGGCTGAGACAGATGAGGCTGCACTTTGTTGCTCATAGATCTGCTCTTGAAACTGAGCATCCATGCTGTTGCTGAAGGTACCATGGTGTCTGTGGCATGCACCTGGATCAGCAGGCAGGGAGGCATTTGGTACATAGACTATCCTTAGCTTTGTGCCTGCCTTTTCACCAGTGTAGAATCAAACATTTCTGTTCACAACTTAAAGCATTTTGGAGCTAGATGCCTGGCAACGCATTAGGTGAAAATGTCCTGGGGGAGGAAGAAGCAGTCTCTGTGAGATCCTATAGGCAGAGCTGTGTGACTGTTGTCAGTTGTCAGCAGTGTATTACCAGCATATGGAAAGCATGCTTCTGGAGTGCAGAATAATTCTCTTGTTCATTACCATCTTGTCATTAGACATTCTGGTTTAAGGATGCTCTGGGACAGATTTTTGTACCTTGCACTGTGTATGGATGTACTTGCACGTGTTTCATTAGCACAGTTAATAAAGACTTCAAATGTATCTTCCAGTGCTTTTCAGGTTAGTAGATCCTGAAGTGGATTGTGGCTTCAAGTAACTTGGACAGAGGTTGGAAATTAAATGTAGCTATAGATAACGCTTGCTTTGAAAAGTCTGTACATGCCTAGGTTTTAACAAGTTGCAGGAGTTGAAAGGAAATGGATAGAAGTTATAACAGCACTATTACTTAGATAATTATCATGAATGTATACATTTGCTAGACTTGATATATTGGGACTTTGTCTCAGTATAAATGGGTTGTTGACCTAAACTAGCATTTCTGTTGCCTTAGAACAAAGCAGGAGCAAAAAAAAAAATAGATTTAGATATAACAATGTACAACTGTTTGTTAGTACACTTTCTGCAAAGTCTCTGGTTCGGGTCCTTATATATGGCACACTTGCATCCAGTGACTGCTACTGCAAGGAATGCTTCAGTTCCTCTAGTCATCTACAGATCACCACAAACAGAAGAAGAGAAAATAGTTGTGTTTCTCCTGAGCTATTCAACAGCTAGCGAAGCCTAGCAGTAAGCAAACCACCAGAGAAAGGATTTGTGGCTGGCTTTTATCTCTCTGTTTCCTGATTTCCAATCATAAGCAGTTTTCCTTCTACATTGTGCCTCTGAACCATTTTAAAATTGGTCTTCCTCATATTTTCATTTTGGCTTTGACCATGAAAAATGAATTCACTTTTATGGGGGTCTTTCTACTTCTCGGAGTCACTGTTTCAGAGGCACCCACAAAGCAAACAGCAGATGCTGTCAAAAATGGGGATTTATTGCAACCAAAGTTGCCCAGCACTCCCGACCAAATACAAGTTTAGATGTCTGTTGGAAATTAACTGCTAAACAATTAATTCCTAAACCTTAAGATGAACCAAAATGGGCACATGCTCACTCATAAAGGGGAAACCTCCCACACCAGAGTGCCCAAGGTACCACTCACCCAAAAGGGGGGCAGAGAGACTCAGTCTACAAGACTCACTCTTTGGAAGTGTCGTCCTTGGATGGCTTGTCCAAGGGTTGGGTACCACCGTCAGGCTTGCTGCTCTGTGAAGAACCAACTCATGTGGTTTTTAGGTGGCACCCCATTTATACTCTAGTTGAGTGTGTACTGTGGTCTTTCTATTTGTTCAAGGGGGCAAACTCAAACAAAACCCAGACAAGCCCAGACCCTGAGCCTGTTAAAAAAGGATTCAGACCCTGAGGCACCAGTTAAGCACCATGAGGTGCAGCTTAACAGCTCTGGCACACACTGGGGCTTTTTCTGTGTGTTTTGCCTGTCAGGGAGGCTGCATCTGCCTCAGTTGCATGATGCATCCCTATACTGGAGATCACTGTGGTCCAGTTATGCTTTTTGGCTTCAAAGAGCAGTGCTGTGGAGAAATAGATCAAGTTCCAAGCCAGTAGTGGCATATCAGCAGAGGGAAGCAGCTAGGTATCCTACAGTGATGCTGACCAGTGCAGCTTTTATCAGCGCTGCTGTGAGGACCTCAGTTGGTTTAACTCAACTCATAAAACTATGTTCGGAGAAATATAAAAAGTAAAAGGCAAAGGTACTTCTAATGACAAGAAAGGTCAATGAACAAATCAAGATAATAAGGGAGTTTTACTCACACCCTCTTTTGTGTTGAGCTCTCTCTACTGTGGAATTGTCAATAAATCATAAAAATCACTGTCCTATTTTTGAGTCTTGCAAACCTCAGCTGTGTTATCTCTCTCATCTCAAGGATTAAGATTACAGCCAGATATTCTCCCTTTTCACTTTAGAAAAGAGTACAGCTTGCAGAAAAATATATTCTTCTTTATCTTGTCTTGGTAGAGCTGTGTAGAAGCAGTTCACATTGTCCTCAGCTGATTCAGTTTATTGCCTGGATGATTCTGAAAAACAGACTTTTCATACATAAATTGTTATTCAAATCTTAAACCATTACCTATTTGTGATACTCATGTGAGGTTTTTGTACTCTTCTTGACTCATGCAATGAAAAAAGGTTGTCTAAAAGTCTCCTGCAGGGAAGAGCTGCATGCATACTGTTTTTAAAAAGCAGTAGCTTCTCCTAGAGACTCACGCACAGAAAGCTAGAGTTGTTTTCATGAGCCGTACTCTGGGAGATGCTTGGCATGCTTTTACATGCAAAGAAGAGGGGTGTGGGTATGAAACAAATTAATTTATAGTTTTGAATAAATATTCATGGTGTTATTCACCTCTCAACAACACTTCACAGAGAATCAGAGATTTGCAGTTTAGTTAATTCTAATGATGAGAGACGAGCAAATTGTTTCCTACTCCTAAATCAGATTTCCCTGTTAAATAGTTTACTTGTTTTGGCAGGTTGTTGTTTCCTCTGAGTTATTTAACAGTATTGTACAAACACTAAAAATGAATTGAAATTAATTGTGCTTTGCCTGAGAGCCTTTTTTTTAAAAAAAAGAGTATTTTTCACAGAGATAGCCTTTATTTCTCTATTAACAGAAAAGGTAATTTTGTTATGCTTGTATAGACTTCCTTTAAGGTAATAGAAATTGGTAGCAATGTGAAAAAGTGGTAAAAACCCCTGGCTTTACAGTTGGCATTTCTCTTGATAATTTTGGATACATTTCTGCCTGGTGTCATACACAGTATTTTGCTCATACAAACAGTAAACCCACCCTGTCTCAGCAATTTTATTTCTCAAGTATCAGAGAACATACTTAGAGAAAATGCTTTCAGGATCTTTTCTCAATATGGAAGCCCATTTTTGTATGACTGAAATGGCTTCAAATATTTATTTATTTCTGCAGCGTAATTGTTAATGATAGACTTTTGGACCACCCACTGGTCTTCACATTTGCAGTGAAGACTTTGGCTATGGAGTGCTGCACCTTGTAATAGCATGGAAAGGTACTTAAAAGGCACAGAAGAATTTTTGCTTGCTTTGTGAACCTAATAGAGATAACACAAACTTTCAGTGTTAGTGGTGACTGAATATTTGAAGGCAAGTCTGCTAATGTTTTCCTGTAGAATATTAACTTCTTGGAGAAGTACATGGTGATGCATTCTCTTACAAATAAATTTCCTCATTAGTATAACACATGGTCAGGTTTCTGGTGCAGGCTACCACTTTATAAATTCTCAAGTTAATATTTGCAAATATTTTCTGTTCCTTCTGAAGTTCAGCATCATGTAGTGATTAATCAGCATTTTGCTGCTTCTCTTAACATTACTGACTGCTAGATGAGTTTTTCGTGTTAGTGGTGTTAGTGTCTTAATGAATGTCTCTTTAGGTAGATTTTAAGGTATTAAACTGCAGTTTTGAAGAGGCCAGAAGAGGGGTGAAATTAAACAAGATCTATTTCCTTCATGGGAGTTTGGGATTTATATCTTATCGATTTGTCATTTTACCTTTTCAATTTTCATTTAGAAAGAAATCCAGGTGAAGCTGGATTGATATACTGTGATGCCTGCCATATTTTTTATTTTGCCAAGCCTTGAGAAAAAGAGCTTTATTTGACTTTTATTGAAAGTTAATTGTTATCATAGATTTTTGAGGAACCACTTAATAAAGTAAAGAAACCAGGAAGTCTAGAACACTTTTAAGGTCTACATGAAAAACCCTTTTTGATGAAGGTGAAGAAACTTCTGGATTGTTCTGGAAACAGGTAGGTTAAAAAAAAAGAAATTACACTTTTCATTAAAGAGAATGTTAATTTCTAATCTCCTAGATATGATTATTTTGAGGCTAATATTTTTAATATTTTGATATATGGCTAACAGGAAATGTATTATTTTAATATTTTTTACATTATATCTGAAACAGTATACATTTTAATATTTTTGAAGGTGATATAATTGACAGATGGAAGGAACACTCAGCCATAGGTTCTGTGTACAGATACACTTTGCCAGGACTACTGAAATAACAGATTTCAACATGCCTTGGCATACAGCATGCTATGGACAATTTGCTCTCCTAGGCGCAGGATACCGTTCATCAGTAACCTCTAAATATTAACTTGCAGTTTTTCACGGTGTGCTATGAATGACTGACCTAAGCATATGCAATATGTAGCTGACCCAGCAACTTAAGCATATTGGTAATATAGTTAGCAGTGTGTCCTAAGGGCTTGGTTCTCAGTGAAAACTCCAAGGCCCACATCAAGCATCGTGGCATGTGTGAAACCTTTTTCCTGCGCTAGGTCTGTGTGGTCACAAGTTAAGCTTATAGATATGTTGAGATCTTGGGTTATTCCTGGGCCAAGAGATTGGTTTGTTGTAATCAGTGCCTTGCTTTCAATCAGTCCAGTTAGCCACAGATACAGTGATTCTGAGAGAAGATTTTTTTAACATGGAATTAGGTTGTCCCTTAAGGTTTTGTCGCTCCTGATGGTTTTACAGCAGTTTAACCATCATTACACTTTGCCCTCAGCTGCTGCCAGAAACTGAACTGCTAATGCATTGAACTTAACATAAGCTCAGCTCTTTAAATTGCAGTTTCATATTTACCTTAGACTTTGACTTTCTGTTTTCTGTAGTGATGGAGCACTACTTGCTCCAGTGGAGTATGGCTCAGGCTCTTTGCTCAATGCAGATTCTGGTGATGCACTGTACTGTGTTATGTGGTTACCAGCAAGCAGAGTATATGATTGCTTTCTAGAGAAGTTGGTGGGCAAGGCATTTGGGTATATAATAGTAAAGCTACAGTGAGGTCCCTTGGCTTCTGCAATGCCAGCAGTTGTTTGCTGAGGCTGATTTTGGGTCCAAGGTTTGCTGATCACAGGGGACATCTCTAACCAGAATGAAGTGGGTTGCATGGGCTTAGTAGAGACTGGGATTTTCCTTTCACAGCAGGGAGACAGGAAGGGCTGCTTGTTGGAACAGAGAAAATGAAAGGAAGAAGAAATATAGTTCTTTGGTTTCTCAGGGTGCAAGGTGCCAAGTTACAGCCATTCTTTTTACCAAATTCATTTGGTTGACCAGTTTGTCCGTTTTTCCTTTTTGGTTTAAACAAGTCAATAATAGCCTTAAGGAAAGAAAAAAAAAAGATATTCCTCAAAGAAATGTATCTTGTCCTCATGATCAGCTCTGTAAAAGCATCCTCTTAAATTCAGAGATCAACTTGTGGTCTCAGAAGTGTCTTATTAACTAGAAGTGTTGCTGTATTGGCAGCTCTGGTATGGGCAATGTTCTGTTCATATGACATACCTGCTTTTAAAGGTTTTATTGTAAGCTGATGGCTGCATAACCTCCTTCTACATGTGGGAGGAAGGAATGAAGAGAGTAACACAAGTAGGAGGTGAAGAGCAGTCTGTCACTCATTTTCTTCTGTTATTGTTCATCTGTTTAGAAACACTACATCCAGTGCGTAGTGCTTTTTGTGTGAATTGAGGACTGGTTTTGGTAGAGGAAAACGATAATGGCTATGATGATATAGTCACAATTTAGAATAAAACAGATATGTTTGGATGCCTGGTCAGGAGCATGTCATTAGTACATTTTGTGTTTGTGTACGTGACTGTGCTTGAGTGTTCCCTAGTGGCAATTGTTGGGTTTTTTTTGCTGACGTCGTTACCCATTCATATTACTCTGTCCTATACAATCTAAGTTTTACCACTTAATCCACAGAGAAGTAAAGTTGTTACTGCAAAGATAATGAAGGAGAGGTAGAGTTAGAGAAATAAGGAAGCACAATGCTAGGTCTTTTTGGACTATTTCCTGCTACACAAAACCAAGCTGAGACAATTTCTGTCATCGGTACATTAGAGATTAAAAATGTAATATGAGCTGCTGCACATTATATTCAAAATGGCTCCAAATCCAAAGTATCTAGTAAAAAAAAAGGGATGCACCAATGATAAATCAATAAAGTTTTTCCTTATGAGTATTGCCATTTTTCCTAGTTTTACAGGGAAAGAAAAGGCTAGTGATAGGGTTATGGATTACCACAGCAATAAAATTTGGAGACCAGAAAAGGTGAGCAAGGTCTTGGAAGCTGACCACTGTCACTGAGCTGGCTACACTCTGCTGCCCTTGAGTGAGATAAAGGCCAAGAGACCAAGAAGAGACTGTTGCAATTCGGGCGTAGCAATCTGGCACCGAAAGCGCACGGCTGCCGCCCAATAGCCGCGCGGTCCAAAAACCA
>JANHFX010005693.1:0-12176 GCA_027560015.1 Chloroceryle amazona
GGCGCCTTTCCTCTGCGCCCGCTTTCCTTCGCTTTCTTTTAGTTGTTTTCCCAACCGCGGGAGCAGTTGGGCATTGGGGCGGGGGAGGGGCGGTGTTGGGTTGGCCGGGCGCAGAGCAGCGCGGCCGGAGCCGGTGGCCCCCAGCCCTGCCGCCGCAGGTGCGGGCGGGGGAAGTGGAGGGCGAGCCGTGCACGTACTGCTCTCCCGCCAACATTCCCTTTTTAAGCTCCTTTCCTGTCAAGTGATCTTGGATAACTAAAGAGTGAAAATCAGGGTTAGAGCGTCCCCAAAAAGATGGCAAAGTGCCATACTTGTGGTTATTGCTATTTTTTTTTTTTTTTTTCTATGGGATGGGACAGCGGAAACAGTTACCTGGGTGTTCAATAACATCTGTTCTGGTGCAATGTCCTTCCTGTTTGACAAGTCTTAATTTATGTTGATGTGGTGACAGGCCCTGGTCCTGCAGTTTGTTGGGTGTGGACAGGCTGATGTGTATCTGTGGAAGTGCAAAGGAAAGTCTAGTTTTGAATCTAAGTGTCTCAGAGCAAAATGTTTTATTGAGTTGAAGCCAGACTATGGAATTAATAATGATGTATGGGGAACTGTTAAAATTGAGAGCAAATTTATTAGTGTTCCTTTTTGTTATTAAACTTTTTAGTTTTAATCATTACAGTGATGGTTTTGAAGAGGTGCAAATTCTATGGAGGGAACATTTACAGGACTAGTTACACACCTCTGCGCAAAATTCTATAAAACAAAACAAAAAAAAAACCCAAACCTAACAAAACCCGCTGTTGCTTATATTAAGTGAGCCCAAGCAGTAAAAACATGTGAAGAGCTTAGACCTTGATGTTGTAATTGACAGAGTTAAATTGCACAAATAACAATGATGCTGTGATATTGACTTGTGTGGGGCAGCAGGAGCAGGAGTACTGTAGCATTACTTACTGAAAAGCTTCAGGAGCTGGTCTAATTCATACACCGGAGGGCACATATAGATGCCCCAAGTATGAGTGATAATGAGTATGTGTTGTGATTAGGATGCACACTTGTCTCCATAAAACCAGACTGCTTCAGCGTAGACATACAGAAGGCCCTTTACTATCATTCAGTTACTGCAGTTCTATGCTCGATTTACATTAGCATGTATCTGTTTGTTGATTTATGCAGGACTCCAGTAGTTTTGTTTAAAAGACAAACACATTTTGATACTTAAAATGTAGGACTAAAGCGCATGACTAGAAAGTCCACTTGCACTTTTTTTTTCTTTTTTCCTCCTTTTCATTTTGTGACAGCTCTATCTCTTTTTGTAGAAATGGTAACTTTCTACTGTCAGTGTTTTTAAAGGTTGCTTTCATGTAATCTGATGAAATTACAGAATGAAATTTACAAAAATTGTTTATAAATCTGCGGGTCTAGAACTGCCTCTCTGTTGTATTTGGGAACAGATGAAATCTTTGATAAGGCTGACAGGTTATAATAGCATGCATAACTGGTATATGTCCAAGAAACTTTTATCTGAAGACATCTTGGAAAAAAGATAAATGTCACTTAAACACTACTACTATAGCACTTGGAAATTAATGGCTGTTTATTTTTAGCAGTCTTTTTAGTGCTACTTTATCGTGCTTTGTCAATTGACAGGTTTCTGCAAATGTGGCTCTTGCAGCAAGTGGTTATGATGACAGTGCTTTTAGGCTAAGTAACTTTTGTCTTTTCCCTTACTCCATTCTGTTGGTATTTGTTGCTTGGGATGGGGAATCTAATACAAGTTCTAAGCAGACACAGTTGAAACTTGAGGCTTACTAAAGTTGGTCATTATATAACTTCCAGTGTATGAATCGTGATCCATAGGCTCGAGCGTGGTTGTGTGGCCTTCTGAATATTTGTTATGGAGTGTGTTTTCTGTGACTTAGAGCTCAGTTTTGAATTTATTTAATCTGAAAAAAAGAACCCAAGATTGTTTAGTCGCATGATCCATACAGCCACATGAATATTAATAAAATGGAAAAAATAAAGCAAAAGCTTTCATGGATTTGCAATGTTCTTCTTTAAAGCTCCTTATCCATTAGCCTAAATAATTTAAATGTATTTAATGTTAGCTTATACCATGTGGTATTGAAGTTGAAAAGCTTTCCTAGGTTATCTAACATTTACTGTGTAGAGTAGCATCTACAAGTCTAAAGAAATTGTTATTTGAATTGTAATAAATGAGTGTTGTATGCAAGATAGTCGTATTTTGGGTGAGGTATGAATACTGAAGCATAACTTTGCATTTATAAGCATTAAATGAATTAATTGAAGGCCTCAAATTCACTCAATCTGGAGAGCTGTGTTACTTTTTAAATGAAGAATTTCAGAGGGTTTATTTTTTTTATTACTAAAGCAATCTCTTTGTTCTGCTCTAGCAGGTCAGGACCGGTGTGATCTGGAAATGAGTGAGGTGGTTCTTCACCTTTAGAACAAGCAGTAGGAAACACATTGTTTGGTTGTTTTGAGGCAGGTTGTTGTCTGATGAAAGTGAAAAGGGGCCTGGGAAACTAGAGCATCTCCTCTGAAGTCTGTAACTTTCTGTAGAGTTACACAGGTGTGAATACAGAGAGCGGAGCTTAATCTAGAACACAGATACTTTGCCATGAGAACACTTGGAACTGGTCTGAGACATCAGGGCATGTAATTGTCTTTCCTATGATATTAAAAATAATGATGTTTGCAGAGTTGAAGTACTGTTACAGAGAATTTCTTTGGGGATTTACTTGCTCTATCTGTATAGCAGGGTAGTATCTCGTATTTTAAATGGGAATTTTGTGGGTATGATGGACAAATATGTTCCTGTAGAATCATCTTATGTCATGCAAAACCTACTTGTACTTGTGAGGTTTTGTCCTACAAGTTTGTATAAGCCCCCAGATCATCTGTGTTTGGGCTGGGGCTTAAATTTGGTTTTGTAACAACAACTAACAGTTGGATGCAGTTGGTTTTCTGATCGGAACTATTCTGTATAAAGTGTTCTGTAGTCCAGGTGTTTTCTAAAGTGTTACTTTAGTCAATTTCTGTGTACTCGGTTGAGAAACATACCATGTTACCAGTCCCTGTGATCTGTGTCTAATGTATTTCCTGTGCTTGGGCACCAACAGACTTCTTTTGGGGATCAGCTGCGTTCCTTTTGTGTCAACGAAAAGTGTACTTTGGAGCAATTTGGGGATTTCTTGCTCTAAGTGTCTTTACTGAGCTTCACAATGCTGTGGTGTGATCTCTGCTTGTGTAGTTGCAGAGAAAGTTGCAGACTGACCAGAAACTCTTATTTCCAGTCTTCTGAACAGCGAATAAGATACCAACAGACTAGGGGATGACTTCCTTGGCTCCCAGAGTTTATGCTGCTCTGACCATAGCTGTTGCAGGAGGCTGGTTTTCTAAGTATGTTGACAAAATATGTCAACGTTGTTTTGTGCTGTAGCACCTACAAAAATCTGTGTGTGATGTTTCATTATTATTACTATTTTAAATTTGATTTATATTCTGGAGAAAGATTTTGTGACCTCTTAGAAGGAGAATTGATGAAGATACTTGTCACAATAATGATTCCCCTCTCCCTCCTGAATTAGCAAGCTCATATTTTGCAGAATTTTGGGATTGACACATCTACTTGTGATGCTTTGAGGTAGTTAACACTACCAGTAGTTGCTAATTCTTCAGTGGTAACAGTCAAATTCTAGCAATGAGTGGTGGCCTTTTTTCACTGTGAAAGATGAGCTAGTGAACAAACTATATAACTATTTGTATAGGTATACCAGTGTAGCTGCTGGGAAGAAATTCTGTCCTAGAGAAAGAAACTCTTTTTTAATACAAAATAAGCCATACTGTCAGAATTCTATCAGTAGACAGTATCTGGTAAGGAGAAAATGCTTACTTAATGTTTGTGAAGTTTGCTGAAATGGTATTTTTTTGTGTTCTTACTAGAATTATATTAACAGCCTACCCTCCACTGGGTGTTTTTTCATCATAGTGTGTTTCTGACACATCTGTACAGGGTTTTGTATAGTGCTATACTACTTTCCAGGATTTCTTTGCAGAGTTTAGGATGGGAAAGACTATTCTAAGGAGCTGGATATGCAACTTTCTCTCTTCTGTTGTTGGAAATTTTGCATATCTTACATTATTGAAATTAAGATGTATGCCATTCATTTCAAATAAACTTGGAATTTAACATGTCAAAACATCAGTTATGACTAAGTTCTGTTTTGGATTATGGCACTAAATTGTTTTTAATTAATCCTGAAATCTGTCACCACGCTTGTATGTAAGCTTTCTTTTTTTCCTAATCCCCTTTTTTTACTTTTTACTGTTGAAACATTTTTCCTGTATCATTAATGCTCACTTAGAAAACAAAACACTAAAAAAAAAAAAAAAGTAATCTCTCTAAATGTATTTCCCCAATTTCTTTGTAGGAAAACTAGAACTTTCAGTTAAGATGCAGTTCACCTCTGTTGACTTAGTAGTTGATTAAACCTAATTGGTTTAATCATGAACTGGTTGATTTAGTTTGAATAGCTTTTGCTGTTGATGCTAAACCAGCTCTGTTGGGAGAATGGAGAAGGCTGTTCAAACAGTGAAGTCAGAGGAAGAATATTAACAAGGTAAGAGGGAGTTTGAGAAATCCATCATTCTCTGCCTTTCAGTGAGGCTTACAAGAAACTTTTGGAAGAAGACAACTTTGAACCTCAGGCTGAAATTGAAAAGGATGGTCTTGTGGTTAATGAATTGATTTGCACTGTAGAAATGTGGATTCTGGTTGGAGAGCTGTTGTGGACATTTCTTTTGTCCCCAGGCAGGTAACGCAAGTTCTTTGTTCTTCAGCTGTTTGTGTTACATGGTGTTGGGGCTGCTTATGCCTATGCAGAGGATAAATTCACAGGGTGCGTAATCATCTAATGCATAAGATGCTTGATGATAATGTTGGAAAAGTATAAGACAAATAAGACTTGGGCATTTTCACTCTGGCAGTATATATGGGATTTGCAAGTGCACTTCAGAGCTGAGCTGAGTCTTGTACCAGAGGGAACGAAGTGACAGGCAAAATAGCGTGTGGTCTTCCTTTCACCCAGATGTCACTCTTAGCTTTCAGCAGTGAAAAGAAGCAGCAGTTGGCACTAACACTGAAGTGCTTACTTAACCCTTATTTGGGTTTTGTTATTACGAGCTCATTTTGCTGCTAGACTGTTGAATGGTGTTTCTGTGCTTAGCAATGCAATGATAGTTGTGGTTCGAGGGAGCACATGTGCACTTGCTGGCTCATTTAAAAATCCCCACCAGTTTATGAATATGGATTTTGTTCATGTAGGAGAAGTGACAGTAAGTTGTTAAACTAAGTAATGTGCCCGGAGTCTTTTATAAGGGTGTGTTAAGTATTCAAAAGATTTCCCCAGTCATTTTATCTTTAAAAGCAGTTAATAAGAATAATGTATTTGGGCTTTAGCTTCTCCTGATACTTTATTTTGGTCTTTGATATATTTAAAAGGTTGAACCTTCAAAGTGAAAAGGATGCTA
This sequence comes from Chloroceryle amazona, assembly GCA_027560015.1. Classification (NCBI taxonomy): domain Eukaryota; kingdom Metazoa; phylum Chordata; class Aves; order Coraciiformes; family Cerylidae; genus Chloroceryle; species Chloroceryle amazona. Next base: position 5,548 of record JANHFX010005693.1, read on the forward strand.
AAACTGTTGATTTTTAATGTAAAATTGCATTTATTAAATATGTATTAAAATGAATGATGAAACAAGAAGTATTGAATCTTGTTCTACCAAAAATGCTGAGTTTATTTCTTTGATTGTAATACACTTCTACAACTATTTTCAAGTATCTTGGTACTGTGTTTTAGATATCATAGGCTTTTGTGGATATCTTATTGAGATGTTTGATTACTTTTTGAAACCTAATCCAGGGAGACAGAGTTTGCTTAATATTTAACTGTTGCATATAAAAATGTTTCAGTAAACACTTGTCTAAATGCTACTGCACTTTTCTTTCCAAGATAGTATTTAATTAGTAGGTAATCTAAAGTTGAAGAATTAGGTCCTTAACTAGTCAGTTCTGTAGCACAAGTCATAGAATTTGTTAGGGTTTCTGTTTCACCTAAACTTGTGTTTCTGTTTGGGTAGCAATCTGGGAACTTTTCTTCCAGTGATGAGATCCTTTACTGTGGCTATGGGAACAATTTGCCCAGCTTTAATCATGACTTCAAAAACTGCCCATTGTTCTTAATACATGTCTGACTTCAGATTTTCACTGGATCTTATGCTGGTTGCATATGAGACTGAAGGTATCTCTCATGAGATTTAATTTCTATATGCAGTCTTTTGGGGCATGCTGGCTTATCTTGTGTCTGTATTTGGAGTATCTACACCAATGGAGTTTTCCTGATCCAAATCAGATCACTCAGTAATTTTAATAATTTATGATAGTTCTGGATATTATTTGTTATTTTAATCTATTTCTTCACATGTGGACACCAGAACTGGGTACAATTTCAGTTGTGGTTGCACAGGGGATATAATAATAATATATATGGTAATATATATAATATACCCATAGATATAATATATATGGTAATATATCTAGTTACCTCCAGCTCAGTATTCCTTGCCTATAAATTTCAAAGACTGTTAGGCTTTTAATATTTCCATCATTCTGTTTTGAAAACTAGGTTGTTAATTTTGCCTCATAAATTTAACTGGTAGTCTGATTACACACAGCACTGAGATCTCATGTTCCCTGGTGCCACCTGGGTTCTGCAGACAGGTATCTTCACACCCACACTCTTGATATTGCTCGCTTTGCATAAGGTGTCAGCGATGCAACACTCTGATGCTTGTTTGCCATTTTCTCCTGATACCCAGTATATTTCTTGATCCAGTAACATATGGCAAAGTACTACCAAAATGAGTGCCAGAAGTGTCAAAATGAAGAGTAGCACTTAACTATCCTTTCTTGTACAGGAAGGTGATGAAAAGGAGTACGGTGCTAGCTGCATGCTCTTTCCATGGTTAGTATGTTTTTTTGCATATTCTTAGTGATACTTCTTAAACTTTATCATGGTGTGTGTGACCCATTTTTGAGGGTGTAAAAATAGTAGGTTTTTTTTTTTTGTTTACAGAAGAAAATACTATGTTTTTCCTCTCCCCTTCCCCTTCTAAACACAATATTGTTTATGTGGGAGTTCATGCATCTGTGATGAGGAAGCTTTTCCTGTTAAAGGCTATGAGTATTGCCTCACAATTTTTGATTATCTTTTTCTTTGTATAACAATGCTTTTAGGAAAAAATATATATATAAAGAAGCAGCCTTATGCATAAAGGTATTTGGAAGTAATTTTTGCTTGCAAATCTTTATACCCTTTTTTCAAAAGGGTCATGGCTAATACACTGCATATCTCACAACATATTGATGAAACCACCCTCTGTGGATTCTATACATATGTTTCTAAGAAAGTGTTGACAAGATACCATGTTGTGAAGATGGCTGCATACCAGCTGTAAGGATAAAGTCCGAATATAGAAACTTGAACTTCTCATTTCAGTCAATGAATTGATAGTCCTAAGAGTAAAGGCAAGGCAAACCCTACTGGACTGCAAAATATTGGCACAGAATTTGAAAACTTCCTAAGATGATGCAGCATATAAGGGAAGTTTCTTTTCTGCAGAGCTTTCTTTGAATTAGCTGGGGTGGAGGAGAAATGGAAGTGAGCCAGCATGCTGATCTTGCAAGCAAGTTCCATACTTTGTATGTAATTTTCTTCTGTATTATTTATAAAGAAAGTAATGCATGATTTTGAATATGTTCATTCTTTTCAACCAGGAACTTTTAGACTATGGATTAAAAAAAAACCAAAACACAAACTTCAAAAGCTAGGATGAACAAACAGAAAGGACGACACAAAATTCAGAACTTAAAAACTTCCCATAATGAGACCTTAGCTTGCCTTTTGCATTCTTCTGTGTAAATATATATTAAAAATATATGGAGCTCACAAAAAATGGCACTAGTGTAACATAGCTGAGTTCTCAGCCCCTTGTTACATAAGAGTGGAATGAATATAACTTGTTGAACAGGTTCTGTTAGTGACACAATATTGGAAATGAAACTTGCAGTTGAGAGAAATGCCAACATTCATGTGGCTCAACTTAGAGAACCTAGTTGATAAATTATCTGCATTTTGAAAATTAAAAATAACAGCTGCTCTAAACACTGGAGTAAAAACACAGTACACATTTTAACCAGATGTTTTATTCCACCAGTTTGCAGAAAAAATACTGTCCAAACAGATGCATTTAGAAAGCATTTGTCTGGTAGAAAGACAGAGACAAGCAGACTTGTTTGGTAGTCTGTGTATTCACTTAGAATATGTCAGGATAATTTAAGTCTAGAACAGCTGTAGAGAATAGACTCTCAGTGAATTATAGAAGTAGTGCAGTGTGGAATGAGGGAGAAATGTCTTTTTCTACCTGGGAATTACCTTTAAAATGTTTGTGTTGCTTTCTCAGGTGGTAATCATCTCATTGTTACTCTGTGTTTCATCCACATAAATTCTGTGAGTAATGTACATATGCCCACAAGCCAAGAATAGCTAGACGAACATGAGGCAGTTATCAGAAAAAAATCAAGAAGCCAGATTCTAGAATACAGCAGCTTTGTGTTGCCATTATAACTCTGATGACCTAGATTGAAGACAAGTGCACTTCAGATGAAAAGGTGTTTCAAACTGTTTTAATTGTCTGTTTTGTTAGAAAAGTTATTAGTACTTGAACACACCATAATAAAAAAAAGCCATCAGTGAGCTTGCATCCTTGTCAGTTAATACTGACAGTTAGAATAGATTACTCAGTAAAAATACTTGACCTAAGTTGTAGCACAACTGTTCTCTTTTTTAAAACTTTTAACATCATAATTTAAGATGAGATTCTTTTCTTGTAAAGTAAAACTTTTTTTTTTTTTTTTTTATCTGAGTATACTACACGTACTTCTCCAAATCTGGCCTCAGAGGTGATGCTTACTGAGGTTAGGGGAAGTGTCACTTGATCTCTAACTAAGCATGTCTTTCCTCATGAAATCATTGGCGGGTGTAATACATGTTTTACTTTTCCCGGTGTGAAACTGAGATCCACAAATGGCTTTCATTGGTTATAAGGTGGTTTTCAAGTCTAAAGATTGATGTTTCAGTTTACAGGAAGCTTATTATATCTGGAGGTCTCTTATTCCTTGATGCTTTTAGTGCTGTGGAGTAGAAAATAACACTGAAGAGCTGATGGCTCCTGGCAGTGAGTCTTGCTGAGGACAGGGCATTGCAAAGCAAGGATGAGTTGCGAAGGTCTGGCAAAGTAGTCAGTGAACTGTGGTACAACCTCTATAAAACTTTGCTGACTCAGGGCAACTAAGGGGAAATTTATGCTATAGTATCCATTGATGAGATGTTATGCTTTGAACCTCATTGGATTACATTATTGTAATACAGTACAGTCAGTATCTTTCTCTTGATGCGTTCCTGTTCTCAGAAGGTCGGCTTCAACAAAATAGCTTCTGAGTACTGCGAAGTTGCCAACTTGACATCTAGTTGATCTAAAAATAAACTAGCAGTAGTTTTGGATATACTTGAAACTTTTTTCTGCCATTTAAGATAAACAACGTATAATATGAACTACTTATACTTTCCATTCCTTAACATAATGTGTACTAAGAAGAAAAACCCCTTACATAATACACTAATCTTTAATAATACAATTGCTTCCTGTTGTGGAAGATGTCTCTGTAAAAAATTCCATTGATTTATTTTAAATTTTCCGTACAAACAAGCTGTACTTCCTTGACATCTCCACTGCTCTCTTGCTAGCGCCTCTATTCTCTTCGGTTTGTTCAAGCTTTTTTGGACATCCTAAGGCATTTCTGTAATTCCATATTCTGCTTGTAAAAACTACACTTATAATCGGAGGCAGGTCCTGTCCGTTTATTGTCTGTATACGTTTTCTTTAGTGCTTAGCAGGCTTCATAACAGTATGTCTGCAATTGTTCCACACCCAGTAAGGAGTGCAGTTTAGTGTGCCAAGTAAGTTCATTATCGGGACATAGTGAAATGATCTGGAGGTTGCTGATAAAATGTCTGGTTCACATTTTGTCTTTTCCTTCTTTTCTCTTTCTCTCTGGGAGGGTATTTTAATCTAAACATCTTTTTGAGGCTTATTTAAGAATATCCTATTCTTCTCTTTAAGTCCCAAATTCACTGATTAGCAGAAGGTTGCTAACTTTTTCCAGAAGTGAAAACTGTGACGCTTGACCTGGGAGTGGTTCTGTCTAGCTGGGTCTCTCTGCTCGTGGATGAGAAAAAGAGAACCAGAGGCTGGAATACCAGAAACTTCTAATTCCTTGGTTTTCTATTGTCATTAAATAACTTGCTAATAGGACTGCTGGTTTTCCACCCAGTTGTTATATTTTGATAGTAAAAACCCTAGTGAAAATGTGAAAATTATTATGCTGGAAAAATAATGACTTTATGGGTACTCTTCTTCTTTTTAAATTAAGATACTAATTGAGACTTGATAGTCATGAGCAGCTATGAGAACTGCCAGTATCTTGAAGCAGAGGTCTCAGATGTGACTCCAAACATGAGGATCTGTTGCAGACAGTAAGCAATTGATAACCTGTTGGTTATGACAGCCATATTCAGCTGCTCTGTCCTTCACAGTGGGTCAGAGGTTCAAAATGAAAGTAAGTTTATTTATTAATTGCAGCCTTTATATCCTTGTGTGCCCTGTGCTCCTTGTAGGCAAGTGATACCCAAGTTTTGGGACACTCTAAGGTGTTTTGTTGTGGTGGTTTCTGACGGCTGCCATCAGTGGGCTGCCTGCAGCCCTGCTTTGGTGTGCTCAGTGTACAGAGTTCATCTGTGCCCATGAGCTCAGACTGATACTACTGAGCTAGTTCACAGCCCCTGGACATGATGGCAAAGGGTAGGTTGCAGGTATGGTATAGCTTACTCCATTCAGTGCAGTGGTTTAAATGTCGTCCACAATAAACCCTGTAATATAGATGATTGTATTTTTGCTATGCTGTGGATTAAAGGCTGGTGTTGTTCAAACCTAGACAGAACTCGGGGCTCCCCATAGCACACTGTGCTCCTCTCAGTGTGGGAAAAGTATTGGAAGTGTCTCCCTTTGCATGACCTTTTGTAGAGGTTTCAGGTGGTTGTGAAAGCTGGTAGCAATCTTAGGTGGATGCTCCTTGGGCACAGAGGTTCTGGTGGGAGTCCTCGAGTTGAGGGATGAGATGTAGGAAATAGCTGGACCTTTTAAGCAAACTGTAGCAGCTTACAACTGTTAGCCTCATAAGTTAAATGCTTACCTCTTCTCTGTGCTAGTTTTTAAATGAAAGAATTAAAGCCTTGAGGTGCCAGATACAGTCTTGCTCCTTCTTGAGCTGAACAAACAGGTTAGCAGTTGAATATGAAGCTATTCTGTAGGATCAGATAAATAGTTAATCCACGTGTCCTTCATATGTTCTAAGGACCTCTCTCCCATTTATTTGATCTTGGTTTTGCTACTGTTACACCAAGGGTAGTGGTGGTAGTGCTGTAGCTAGACTGAAGAAAATGCTGAGAAGAAAACATATGAAAATGTTACATGTGCTAAAAATTAGAGGTGGCTGAGCTGTGACCTCAAATTTCAGGGAGGGGGCTAATGACATGAAGCCTTTTGGGGTTTTGTTCCCCTTGAGCTTAAAAATTGTTTTGTTTTGTTTTTTTTTTTTTCAGAAGTGACATTTGAGGAGATTGCACACAAGGGGCATGGAGTAGGTGCTTCAACTGAGGGAACAGAATCACAGAATGGTTTGGGTTGGAAGGGACCCTTCAAGGTCATCTAGTCCAACCCTGCTGCAGGGAGCAGGAACATCTGCAACCAGAACTGGAAAGCTTGATGGGACTGTCAGTTGTGATAGAGAAAGCAGCTGATACAGAAAAAAAAATATAGTGCAATTTCTCACAGATTGTGTTTGAGATGGTGTCATGACATCAGGAGCAAAGTCTGAGACTAATGCTGAGTTTTAACTTTCATTAAATGATTCCTTCAACTGGATTTAATTATTAGAATGCTGACTTGCATGCATTTTTGAAGGAAAATACCAGATTTATGAAACTAACTTAGTTCTGGAAGTATGAAAACTACTGGATCGCTGTTTTAGCAGTTCTGTGCTTAATTTTTTTCTCTCACCACCACCCCCCCCCCCCCCCCTGTCAGTTTACTTTGCTTTAGTTGTCTTGGTTATTTGGCTGGTTGGGTTGTTTTTTGTATGTTGTTTA
>JANHFX010005695.1:0-17936 GCA_027560015.1 Chloroceryle amazona
CAGGGCGAGCTCTCCGAGCTCAGCCTGGTGCGCTGCACCTCGTACAGCCCCGGCGAGGCACACCGGGAGAGCTGGGCCTCCGACTCCTCCGACTCCGTCATCTCCTCGGGCAGCGACTCCGACAGCAGCCTCTACAAAGTGATCCTGCTGGGAGAGCACGGCGTCGGCAAGACCAGCCTGGCCCGCATCTTCGGCGGCGTGGAGGACTGCGCGGACGCGGAGGAGGCTGGTGAGGGCGCGCAGCACCCGGACGGAGGAACCGCCGCTTGGAGCGCGGCCGCTTCTCCCTGGGCATCCCCCAAAGGCCACCCCCTCCCAGGCTGCCGGCAGGGATGGAGGAAAATAACTACTTTTTTTTTTCTGAACTTCTTTTCCGTAGGAAATACGTATGACAGATCAATTATAGTTGATGGAGAAGAAGCATCTCTCGTGGTCTTTGATATATGGGAGCAGGTACTTAAAGATTTAAGTTATTTTTTTTCTTTATGGCTTGGTCAGTGGTTGAGTCTTAAAAAAAGTAGGCGTGTAACAACTATGCCTATTTCTTTGGTCAGATCAGTAACATTAAAAATGCTACATTTAAAAAATGAGAATTCATACTGCTTTTGTTGTCTCCAACAATTAAATTCTTGTAGTTAGACTGGCAATTAAAAACCTGAATCGATCTGGAGTGTGAATTCTTTAATGCTTTGAATAAGCATCAGAGCAGGGAGTTACTGTATAATTAGAGATTCCCAGTCTGATCAGTGCAGATTATTTCTGGAAATTAGAATTTTATTATATTTTAAATAAAATATTTTTTAAAGAATTGGGAGGGTTGGCTTATATTTACTTTATAATAAAGCTAAGAAAAATATCTTTACGGTGCTTACAATAATTAAATCATTAATCATTGCTGAATAGATTTTTCAGTGCATTAAATCTATTTCTTGCTCTTTGTTCTAGGATGACAGCCAATGGCTTCAGAACCACTGTATGAAAATGGGAGATGCCTATATTATTGTGTATTCAGTGACAGACAAAGTTAGTTTTGAAAAGGCCTCTGAGCTAAGAATCCAGCTAAGAAGAGCAAGGCAAACTGAAGACATTCCTATTATTCTTGTGGGCAATAAAAGCGACCTGGTCAGGTCCCGGGAAGTCTCAGTTGATGGTAAGAGATGTTAATCATTCATACAGTGATGTCTCAATTAGCAGCAAACGCTATGGAGGATCATGGCCAATAGAAGTGGTCCACTTTTGATGTAGAAAAATGTATGGTTTGAGGTGCACAAGAGAAATCAAGCCAGCTGGTTTATATTGAGGGATTTTGTACCACAGAAAACAGTGGAGAATGTGGTGGGGGAAGATTTATGACTGTGCAAGGCAATGCTCTGAACTGCAGTACAAGAGGAAAAAAATGTCAGAGCCACACCTTTAGCACACTGTTCTGTGGGGGGCTCATTTTTTGTAAGTATTAGCTGGAAGGGTTTAATTGTATGTTATGTGTGCAGCAGCTCTTGCTAATCTCAAGACGTGAGAGTTTGAGCTATGCTTTTGTAGGGACAGGAACACCACGTGATAGAATCCAGGCAGCCTTTGGAAAGGGTGATCCCATAATGCCTGTACAATTGTCTGTCTTCTGGAAGCGATTCCATCACATCTGAGTTGAGCTGGTGGGAGCCAGGCTCACACAACTTCAAGTCTCTTTGTTTGTTTTCCTGTGGTGATCAGTGCGAATTTTCTCAGCTAGTTCTATCTATCATTTTGGAAACTAGAGCACAGTAACCATTGCCAATACCATAGTAGTAATTTTACTTTAAGCATTCAGTGATTGTTTTTTTAATATTTGCTGTGGGTTTGTTTTGTTTTGTTTTTTTTTTTCCACTGGTAAGAATGCTTTGAAATGTCAGTGCCTTGATGATGAACCATCTCTTGATGTCTGGTTTTGCTATGTTCCCTGTGTTAAATGCCTGCACAGGAAACTGACTGGAATTATTAATCAGGAGATTATCACTTTTTTTTTTAGGCTGGCACCAGTGTGTGGTTGACCTGTCCTAGTTGTGACATCAGTACTTTGCTCAGCTTTACAACTTTGCCATTATTTACCATGCTGAACATGGAAATTTGCACTGCAGCAGTGTTCCAGAGTTACATGCTTATATCTGGAACATGGAGCATCTTGCACTTTGAATGCAGTCCTAGTCAAATCCAGTGGTGTACAACTGCATGACCTCTAGTGGTCTGGTCAATGACTTGACCTTGTGGACTGTATCAGCCGCAGTTACAGCTAGGGTGGAAAACTCTCACTTTCTACAGGAAGGCAGAGCTGCATAATTGCTCAGCCACTTCCAGATGAAATAAACACCATTTCTTTCCATACCTCGCACTGTTTCCTATCAAATGGAAAATGTGTATCCAGGTCCCTCTCCTATATCAGATTTAGCTCCTAAATGATACTGGGATGGTTTGCCTAGAGAACTCTTGTTGCCTTATATTCAGTACTTTTGGTCAGATAAGATTTCTGATCATACCACAACATACCCAAGAAGTATAAGGGGCCAAAACCATAAGTGCAAATTTGGAGTTTTCAACCACGTAGTAAAGCTATTTTGTGTCATTGAAGGCACTGTATTTACTTTAACGTTAATTTTTGTTTTGTTTTCCTGCTAGTATATGAAGAGAAATGTCTATGTCCACTTATCTCCTTTTTTCTCTTTCCATCCAGAGGGACGGGCCTGTGCCGTTGTGTTTGACTGCAAATTCATTGAGACCTCAGCTGCTCTTCATCATAATGTCAAGGACCTCTTCGAAGGTATTGTTCGGCAAATTAGACTTCGCAAAGACAGTAAAGAAGACAATGCCAGGAGAATGGCCAACACAAAAAGAAGAGAAAGCATAGGCAAAAAGGCAAAGCGATTTCTTGGGAGAATTGTGGCAAAGAACAATAAGAAGATGGCTTTCAAAGCAAAATCAAAGTCTTGCCATGACTTATCTGTGCTTTAGAAGCTTTCAGCAAGGCCAGATGTTGCACACAGGTGATGAACAAGCATTTGACTGTTATGAGAAGTGTATAGATGATCCTCATGGTGATAATAAGAATGACTTACCAACTGAGACTCCTGTTAATGCCTTAAAGCGTGCAAGCAAGTCTGGAAGTTACACTACAACGTCTGCTTCATTGATAAACAGTTTTAAGTTTCAATGTGTGCAAGTAAATAAGCTAACTTTAAGTGGCTTGTCATGCTCACATTTTCACTGTGTACATATGTTATATATCCTCTTGTCCTGTGGATAGCGGAGGTGCAAAGATATGAAAGGATAAATATCACCATAGACTTGTCTTGTTTGCAGAGCAAAACTTAAATTTGTACGCAGGCTCGTACACTCTTTTTAGTATAAAGCAAGTAATGATAAATCTTTTTAAACTTAAATGTGGGGAGAGGGGAGTAGAACCACATTAGAATGGGAGAAAATTGATTTTATATATATAAATACAGAACATATCATTTTATGAAGTTAATTTGCACTTCCATTAACAGTTATTCAATTAATTTGTTACTTGTTTACATGCAGATTTTATAATAAAGTATTTCCTGTTATAATAAACTGTGCTTTTCTTGTGGTATGGAAAAAGAATGAAAGATCAGTATTTTTATACTGATTTTTTTTCACTGTATAAAATGTATATACACAGACTATGCAGATTTACATGTGAAAGTTCTGGAACAAGATGAATGAGAGAAGCTGTGTTCTCTAAAAGACAGGTTTTTTTTTAACAAGGAAACTCTGCTTTTATGAACACTGATTCAACAGCTCATAGTGGGAAGGGGTTTCTTGACCCTTCATATTACTGTTCATCTTCAACCTGTTTCTTGTCAGCTCTGTCAGGAACAGGCCTCTATATAATGCCTTTATTAGTTAGATGTGTCTATACTGAAAAATGGAAGCCTGCAGTGTTCTCATTAAGTCCTCTCCCAGCTTGAAGTTCTTCTCTTAAAAGCAATAAGCAGATGTGTGGGGGGGTGGGTTTTTGTTGTGTTGTTTTCTTTTTCTGGGAGCAGTGTAGCTCTCTAATATACTTGCAAACCTATAGCTACCTTCCAGTGGTTTCAAGAAGTTCAAAACAGGCCCATGAGGCTGTTTGAAAGAATTGTAGGGTTCAATGGTGGTGTACAAGGTGGCTTTTAGGTTTTTTTTTATGTTCATTTTACTGTTAATGCATTTCCATGTTTTTTCCACATTTGGTATTCATGAAGTTAAAAAGCAATCATGCCTCAGTAAAAAAATGGGACTTTATTGCATTTGCTTTATAAATTCCTCTTTATAGGCTACATTCCCTTTAAATTAATCTATAAACTCACTTTTCAAAACCAGTGCAACATATGCTCTGCTGTCCCTGCCTAATCTCAGTTCTTTAGAGAGATTGTTCCCTGGGAGCATTCTTTGCCCATGATTTTACAGGGGCTGACCTTTCCCACACAGAAGGCACATCTCATCTTCTGTTATACCTTACACTGAACTTCCCTGACCTTGAACAAACAGCTCTCCCCAGGGTTAGTCCAGTGCTTGGGCACTCATCTGCTGTCTGTTAGTACTGGGAGAAATTGCCTCTGCTTGGCATAGGTGTCTCCTGCTGTGTTGCTGGTGGACCTGACCTAGTTAGATGCTCTGTTTAGCATATGTTCCTGGTAACAGGTCACATTTCTTATGAAGAGAGGTATTTTCTTTGTGCCCTGAGCGAAGGTGAAAGTGAGTAATTCTTTTCTGCTGCCAAAACTCACATTTAATGTAGAAGCTTTTAACTGTCAACACCCAAGCAATTGCTCTAGTCCTGTAAACTCTACAGCAGTGTCCAAATTCACGTGCACAAATTTGGCACATATCTATCTATTCATGCAAATGCTAAAGTTAGTGACAAAACTACATTGTGTTCCCTGTAATTTGGCAATGTTTCTGTCTTGGTTGCCCTGTGCTTTCAGAATGACCAAGAGAGGACTTATACCTTTGCTAGACTTGTACAATTTAATTTGCTCCATAATAAATACAAGGAACAGGTTGCAAACCCAGAGTTTAAGATACAGCGTTTCACCAAGTGCAAAATGTTACAAAGATGTGTCACTCAATGCTGCAACGTAACTGCAGCTGCAAAGCCTCTTCAAGGTCACTCTCTGACCTACAAATCAGATGTTTTACTGTGTTCATGAATTCAAAAGTTATGTTGGTCAAATCTTAAACTTAAAATGTGTCTGAAGTGCTCTAGCTCATTGTTAGAGGTACATTTAAACTGTGGAAAATATTTTATGCTTTGAACGTTTGCCATATTGTGAGAGAATAAACTATGAATAACTCTAAAGACACTTGGGTTAATCTGTAATGTATTCTCATTTAATACTGTACAATACAATAGTTATTCAAATCTTCATTATACTGTTGTTTTCATTAACTTGTTTGCACAGGGGTTAGCATAATTCAGCCATTGTTCATGAAAAGAAGGAGGGTGTGTTGTTACTACAGCTCTGACACTAGCCTGCTCTAGACCAAGACCATATTCTGTGCTATAGAAATATCACCATAAATGCCATTTTACAGAGATTGTGTAGCTCCTGGAAGATTTTCTACAGAGAAAAAAAATAATTTTTTGAATGTCATTAGTGGAATTTCCAAGCATTCTGGAAGTACATGTGCAACAGCAGCTAGAAGTCAGTAACAGGCACCAAACTGCCAAATGCTTCTAAAAATCTGTAACATTCTTCATAAGGTTATTTGTACCCTCAAGCATTTAAATACCATCTACAGATTTTTCATAATTTGAGACGTTTTATTGGAATGGATACTCAGGTTCTTGTCGTTAATAGGGTGACTCTATGTCATGTGAAAAATAGTGAGTCCCATACAGCAGCATTTTCTCTAATTATTACCAGAGTAGAACAGAGTGTGCGGGGTGATAGTGGTATGAGTTTTCTTATTTTTTGCCAATGTACATCAGTTTTAATTTGGAGGGACAGTTCACACAGTCATTTAATCTCTACTGCCTTCACTGCTGCTGCCAGTTAAGTTCCTATTACTGCTAATTGTGGTGGTGGATTTTGTGTTGGCACAAATCCATTTGGAACAGTTATCAACTACCGTGGAAGGACATTGCCTTTTATATATGACACATACGTTAGGTAAACAAATGAAAGCCTCCTCCAGTTGCTATTACTAAACTAGCTCCTGTAAACTCTTCACCATATGAAAAATGTGATTAAAATCATTCCTCCATCTGCCAAAACCACAAAGCGTAAAGTCATGTCATATAAATATAGATTAAATGTTAACTGCTGGGGGAAGACTCAGCATCACCAGAAATGTAGTTTTACTCGGATATATTTTCTCAAAGTAGGACTAGAAAAGACAAGGCATGATCTACATAGTAACATTGCATAACACCACAGTTCTTTAGTGAAAAGCAAAGTATAGTGAGTTGACAGTGATTAGGAATCCAGTGTATGATAAAAGATTGCTAAGATGTAGTCTAAAAAGAAGTGGGATAATACTTACATTATGCTGAGAATTGCTTTAGTACTCTTAAATTTATTCAGAGACAACATGCATGCTTAAATGCCTGTACATCACAGAGACCTCACTGAATCTGCAGTCACAGTCAAAGGTGATATTTGTGTATTCCAGGACCAACATTTAATTTACAATTCATCACATGACCTCTAGCATCATAATGGACAATCTGACTCCCTCTTTGCATAAAAGAACATCTGAACTCCAATACTATTGAAATTATTAATTTCTAAAAATTGAAATAGTAAATTATGTCAGCTGTCCTTGTGCTCTACAGCATCAATATTGAATAGAGAAGAAAAAGATAAAAAGAGAGAACAAATGCCCATTGCTTATCCTGCAATTTCTCCAACCCACTGTTCAGAATCCAAGGGGAACAATATTGTTTAACTTTAAAATGTACTAAGGATTCTAGCACTACAAGGTAGGAAACAGGCTAAGTCTTCAACAACAAAATAGTATTAATTATGTACTACAAAAATGTTTCAGCCACTGGGTAAAATGGGCAGTGTGTGTATGTTCTAAATACTTCTCTTTATTCTTTTTCCTTCCCCCACTTTTTTTTTTTCTATTTATAAATATGCTGAATGAGTCATTGGAAACCAATTAGGAGCTTACAGATTTTTTTCCTAATACTTTCCATGTCTATGACAGAAGCTGAAGAAAATATTAATCTGAACTAAAAATTAGCAGATTCAGGGACTGAAATAAATAGAATGCATTTGGAAATATGAATTTTTTCACTATCCTAAAAAAAACTTCTCTGAGGTCTGAAACAGAGGCTGTAGAAAAGGAAAGGTTTAGAGAGCAAGTGCTGTTGCTCAGAATAGTCCAGATAGATCCATAAAAATCTCCTCTGTTTGTTTCTGGCAGTAAGTCCACTTTTTGATCAGCCTCATTACAGTAGCATAAATAATTCAATTACTGTTAGTCTTGCCATCCTGCTGAAGGTTGTGACCCTTAGTTTGGGAATGACAGCTTTCAGCTCAGTAGATGCCGTGGCAGAGGAACAGTGATTTTTGTATGTGTGGATTGTAATGCATTATGCTTAACAAAGAGCTTCCACTAGCTCCAGGTAGTAGGAAATACAGTCATGTTAATTAAGCTGGCTAGGTTAAAGTGAGCACATAACTTCTCTGCTCAGGCATGGGTTCCCATGTGCTTTTAGGCAAAGTGATTATTTAGAGAAGTTGGAAATAGCATTGGGCACAACCAATGTTGAAAATGCTTTTTGTAGCATATGTCTTGGCTGGCTTCAAAGCTTGTTGAAATCACTATAAAGTCAGCAGCATTGCTTGATTTTGGACAGCTCATTTTTAATTACAAGGTAAATAATTAACTAACATGTCTTAATTATTTCACTCCAGAAGTAATGTTCTACCCTTCAAGTGTAAAACGGATTAAAGAGCATTTTCATTTTAACCAGAGAAATTGGGAGTCAGTTGGTTTCCTCTCTCTTTTCTGCTGTCTCAGACTGTGACCCCTTTAAACTCACCCTGCTCTCACCAATGTGAAAAAGGAGGCCTCCAACCTTCGGAGGGAGCCCTGCAGTTATGAGCATTTTGCCTGCTTTTCTGCTTTTACATTTCTGTTTGAATGACTGTGCTTAAATATCTGCTAATACAGTATTCGAGGAGTATAATGTAGAGCACACATCAGGACCAAAGGAACAAACTACAGACACATTTTGACAGGAGTCTGGATGTTGTGAATACTGTAAAGGCAAATTACTATTCCAGTTAGTGACTTCAGGTCTTTCTTGGCAGAACAAAGATTTTAATATTCTCTTCACTAATAAATGTCAATATTTTGTAAGCTTGTTTTTAAGAGTTTATGAAGCATTCAGGCACTCTAAACATTGTTTTATGCTGGATGGGGTCTGTCTGGTATCAAAGATAAAATTATGTCTAGAAAATCATAATCGTTTACATTGATTTTTCTAGGATTTTTTACTTTGGGTAGACTGATTCTATCTTGGCACCTACAGCAGTCACATAAAAGACTGAGCAAAAAGGAAAGCATCGAAATGGAATATATATGCAACTTGGCATTTACATTAATTTTCTCTGAGCTGCTTCAAGAAGAAACTGCAGCACATGAATTGCTGACTTCAGCAAGGACCTGAGCTTGAGGAAAAAACAAGTAAAAAGCTTTTAAGTGCTCAGAGGTGTTTATTCTTCCGTGCCATGCGTGGTGGGAAACTTCCTGCATCTCAAAGCATTACCTCCACCCTTCCTCCTCTCCCCACCCTCCCTCAAAAGGGTTATTTTTAATTCACTCATTGTAAAGCTCTTTTTTCAAACAGAAGGAGAGAAGTTTAATTAAAACTCTACCTGCTACTAACATAATGCAGCAAAATCCCATCCATTTCAGGAAGTAAATCCTTGCTGAGGTTGGTTAACCAAAGCGATTCAGCTTAGGCAGTTTTCTGTCATCTTCTTGAATTTAACTGTATTTCTGTGAGAAAAGCTGCCCAAACCATTCAAATCTCGAAAATATTTTACATGACATAGAAAATGGCTTATTAAGGTTACTTGGTGAATAACAGATGAAGGTGACCAACTGCATTTTAATACAAAGGATGAGTGATATACAGGTAATTTCCTCAGGGATGAACAGGAAAAAAAAAGAACACCGAAAAAAAACCCCAAAACCCCACAGCTGAAAATCCTAATATTCCTTACTTCCATCCCTGGCTGTATGGCAGAGAAGACACAGCACCTGCATTGCTAAATGTACACTCAGCTTTGTAATTCCTTATTCGAGTACTATTCATGCAAATCATGTTATTAAGATCCGAGGACAAATCCTGCTCTTTTCTGGAGAGTCATCAGATCTAGGCCCTGTCTTTGGAAACACTACCATATGCTTAATGTAAGCAGGGTACACTGAATGTGTAAAAATGAATTAATATTTAAAAGGCTGTTGGTTTGGAATTGTCTTCTTGGTATACTATGGGAAAAACAGGAATAGAATTTGGCATGAGAGTGTCTACATCATTGTATGAAAATGTGTGATATGCTTGCAGGATCACAACTACATTTTGAATACAAAAAAATTGCAGAGTAATTTCTGTGAGACACAATCACATGGTGGCCAAAAAAATGAACAAGCACAGAATAGTTCTCAAGCTAATTAAAACCAAAGCCAAACTCTTCTTCCACTGATGACTAATTTTACTTAATTTTGGGAGGTATGAAAATAAGACAGATCAGGTATCCACTACTAGAACAAGAAAGAGGGGTTAAATTAAACATTAATAAATTAACCCGGTTAAAACAGGGTTAGAGTATTTAAAACGTCCTTAGGACTTACAGTTCATGGGTTAAGAAATCATTAAAATCCTAAACTTAATGTCACATAGAACTTTCAACAGAACAGAATGAAGCTAAGAATTAATTATCCAAAGAAAAGGCTATAATTCTAACATCATTCTGATTCTAAATTCTGCAAATTTATCAAAGGGATAGCTGAAGTTTTTCTTAACATTGTACTCATTCTAGATTTTGGAGAGGAATATTTATGTTGGAATCTCACTTCTACCAGAAGGCAAGGATCTAGCTATGGAGGTACAATGTAAAATTGAAGATGTAAATTAGATGGAACCCAAAGGCTCAAATAAAAGATATTTCTTAAATTTCCTATCATTTTGAATCTTGTCTTGGGAATTTGTGATAAAATTTAAGAACGGCAGTATCATGGATCTCTGTCATCTGTAGAAAACATCCATTTACAAGTTAGAGAACTAGTATGAACTTGCTTCTGAGCCTTACCATATTCTGAGTTACAGCGGAAGAAATGAACAATTACACTGATTTTGGTAGAGAACTGAATTTAGATTTTGGGTTGTTTGGGATTTTTTTTAAAGCAATTCTCCCTCTCTTTTTATTTCCTTTTTGATAAGAATACTTTATGACATGAACCATTAATTTCATATCGATCTACTGGCTTTTACCTGGAGAAACAACAGCTTGGTTTAGACCTAAGTATTTTTTATATACTCATTAGAAGTGTGATTATTTCATAAGATTTTAAAGATTTTTAGCACAGAACATTATGACAAGCTTTGCCTACAGTAATCAGCTTTTTTTTTACCTTTTTTTTTTAACTTTGAATGCCATCTTAGATGTTGAATTCTTAAAAAGCTGAATAGATAAATTTATGGTGTAATCCCACTTTATCTAGAACATCTTTGCCTTCTCTATGTCCACATATAAAAAACATACAAAAACTTGAATGCCTCCAAGAATCATGTGGTAGGAAAATGGTTTTCTGCTCATCCCTGCTGGCAAATGCAGTGGGTTAAATGCTAATCCTGATGAAGCCACCGCATTTTCCTTGAGAGCTGACTGTAGCTAAGAGCTGTGCTTCCTCTGTCATTAAATACATAAGAAGTTGAAAAAGCATAAAAAGGAAAACTAGTTCTACTTTTTAAAGTGAATTTTATACTAATTATCAAACTATACACAGAAATAATTCAAAACCTGTAACCGCATTACACATTTTGCAGAAGAGTGTTTTTACAGATTAATGCATTTAGAGAAATTAAGAAAATGTACCCAGTAAAGGTTTCCTGATTATTTTTTTTTTCAAACATCTCAAATATTTGAATGACTAAATTAAAACTATGTTGCCATGTCTGGGAAGCAATTAAAACCAACAAAAACACAGAAATCTCTTTCATTTTATTTGATTAAAAATAGAGCAGAGGTCAGAGTCCTACAAAGGCATATGCTGCTGCCACAGTTTGTGCTGCAGAACAGCTTTATGGAGTTCAAACTAACAACTTTAATTTAAGAAATTAAATATATGCTGGAGGATTTAGAAAGTGGACCTTCCCCAGCTCACTCTCCACATCACCTCTTTGTCAGAGAGTGCGTGTCCTGCACCCGAGCCACCTGGCTGACCTAGCTCAAGCCACAGGGGAAGGACTAAGATAAGACCCAGATACTCCTCACCCAAGAAGTGCCATCCATATTTGAGAGCATTTTAGCTCACAGCAGAATTTATCAAAGCTCTTCTATCACAGCATTCAACAGCTAGAGCCCTCTTGTATAAACTGATATGTATTATAGAATTAATTAGAACTAAAATTGATAGCTTTATTAAAGGCAACTGTAATATCACTCCTTCTCTGATATGCTGACATTGAGATGTGCTTGATGCTACTTAAATGAAATTCAGTGTGCCTATGTATTTGCAGAGCTACTGTTCTAATGACTGACTGTGGTACCAGGACATCCACTGGGGTATTACTCTTCTTTTTGTGTAAACAACTATTTTTTTCCTCAGAATAATTTATTTAAAAGACATCAGAATAATCCTGATAGATTAAAGTAGCATTCAGTACTTACATGAAAACAGGAGAAATCAAAAACATTCATCCACTGTTGATTTTTTTTGCTTTATATTATGGGAATGGTCAATTAAATTTACTCAATTGTTTTAATGTAGTTTATACCAGGGATGATATTAAGCCAATTTTCTGACACTGAGCCAGACAGCAAGCATAACTGGCTTAAAAAAATTATTTTTCCACATATCATTCTTTCACCATTCACCTGTCAGTAAGCATAATCATTTCCATACAGCTCTTTTATTTAAAGTAGTATTTACAATACTCTTTCTTCTTTAATGTTCTGATAAAATTACTACTTCCAGTTTTCTAGTACAAATAAACTTCTATTTCACCCTGAAATGATTTTACCTTTTGCACTGATACTTAAATATCAGACTTCATTTAACTAGCTTGTGCCTACAGAACTCTCATCAGTCTAGTTTATGGGTATTACAGTATTACAATGACTATTCACTACAGCACTGACAACACTAGCAAGCTCATTCTCCTATTTAATGAATATGTGTTAGCTGAGACTCCTTATAAACATCTAACCCTTTCAGGTACCTCTGTTTAAGACTGCTGAAGGCTTGACTGCTTTAAAACATGAATGAGGCTTTTTTAGCTAAAACTTCAAGTCTTAAAAAGAAACACATTCCATTTGAAACTTTAAATAATATAAAATAATAATAATTAAAAAAAACCCAAAACCCAACAACAACAACTCAGGAACAATGTTAGATTAGAGTTAAGCTTTTTAGAAAGAAGTCACTGTTTTTTTTCCTTTAATCTTTCATTTTGACTTAAGGGTCCAAGAATGAATCTATGTAAGCATGCTTACCACTTGAGATATGTCAAGCATGTACAAGGCAATATTTTCCTGAAATAAATTACCCTAGCACAACAGGATACTTATTACCAACTGTAAAAAAACCCCAGCATATGGTAGTTTATGTGATGTTATAGGCAGCTTTATATGATCTCACTGGTATTCTGTAATACCTAATCTATAGGTATACCTCTAACCTACAAAACAGGTCACCTGCAAAAGTTGTCCCTTTTTAAACCCATTATATATGAAATATTTGAAAACAATATCTACTTTGTTTTTCAGGAGTATCAGGAATGATCAGGCTTCCTTTAAATTCTTCTGCTACATGATGTCTGATAAATCTCAAAGACGTCTTTATCGGTACTAGGGAAATAAGAATGAATCTTCCTTATTTCTTGTTTAGGTGTTGTATATTCCTATCCAATTTATTATATCATATTTTAATAACATTTTAATGTATTAATTGTATCTTACACCATTAATATATCTAGAATTTTTATTGTTATTTCTAAGCAAACTAGAAGGTTGAAATAGGTTAAGAAAGCTTTCTAGCTTTTTGATATATATATAATATATAATATGTTATTTCTTTCACTGCATTTCAGGATGTCTAAAATAACATTTACTGTCCAGCTACTAATCATTTCCTTTTCCATGCCTGAAAATAGAAGCAGATTACTTCTATTAATAACTTTTCTGTGGCACACATGTTAGGACTCCGTAAGTCTCCACATAAAACATAAAGTCAAAAAATAAAAGTCCCTGTTAAAAGAAATAGTAGAATATTGTAATAGATATGTTCTCTGGCCACTGACAAAGACTTAAACATTATTAAATTTCAAAATATGTACACAATCAGCATTAAAATAAGGAAATAATCTTTAAGTACAGATTTATGATCCCTGCTACTCTCTGTTCTAAATATGGAATGTCCCTCCCACTGTAAAAATAAACAAACAAACAAAAGTTTTATTACTGGGCATAGAAATATTTAAGTTAACATAATTTTTGGATATGAACTCAGTTAACAAATTTGAAACATCCAGTTAAGCTAAGTTTTTAAAGGCATGTTTGACTTAGAATATATGAGCCATCATTCTCCTAGGAGTAGTGGTCTTAAAAGCTTAAATCTGGATGTCTACTTCAGGTGGGTGATTAATGGCCTAAACCAAGAGTTATTCTATTGTCTTGCACTTAAACTGGTGTGAGATCAGAAAAAAAATAGAGGGCCCCATTCTTTCCTTCCTACAGCTGCAAATTGATGGAATATTGAACCATACATTGTTCCCAGTTTATAGGCATCAGTTTGTGCTTCGTCACTTTCTCTCATTCAGATACCACACTTTCCAATAGAGGAATATTATTACAAAAAACGTCACTGGCATTTCTTGCAATACTGATGTCTAGGTAGTGAAATCAATACCAAAGAAGCAGAGCTTCCATTTGTTTGCTTCTGTATACTACAGAAAGACTTACAAGACTCTTGCAAGGTCTCTTCATTCTTATGAACAGGAACAGTCCATAATCGTTCATGTTGTTTTTCCCTCTCTGTGGTGAGTCACAATACACTAAATATACATGTGTATACATAATTTTTTTTCTTTCTGAACAGTGAATCGTTCTGTACTGTTTTCAACAGAGCAATTTGGCATTGGACTGGCATAATACAAAAAGGTACAATATAGACTCAGTCAAGATTTGGTTAAACCCACATTTTTGTGCGTTTGGAAGAGCTGTAATGGCCTATGCTTTCCTCTTGCTGGTTATTATGCACAGAATTGTTAACTCTAGATATTAAAGTAAATAAAATGTAATTAAAAATTATCTCCTTTTATGTGGGGTGTTCTATCTTCCCTAGGAGTCCTCTTAAAATAAGAGCATATATAGGGACCACATCTTTGAGAAATATGTTTTATATTGGTACCCTACTATAACAGAATCAAGAAGTAGTGTCAGGCATATCAAGGAGTCTTGAACACATTATGTTAATAAATGGGCTAAGATATATTTGTGACATCATTCAGAGTTTTCCTCTATTGATTTTTGCTTAAGACGTAACCTCTGGAAACCCTCAATAATCAAACCATGGAAATGCCTCTCCTACTAGTCTATCAGTTCAAGTGTTTTCTGCTTCACCATGTCATCTGATGGTCAGTGATATTACAAAAAAAAAAATGTTTTCTGCAGGGATGGGGATAAGATTAATTTCTTCCGCATGACCTTTATAAGTGCAGTAATCCTGTCACCTGAGCAGCTGCCTATGTAATACGCCTGTCTGATTAATTACCCTGAGATTTTATTTATACCTGATTCAAGGTTGATAGTGGTTATTTGGATGAGCGTGAATGATAAACCTATCTTTCATTAAAATTTTTCAGAAGTATAGGGGTATTCATTGCTCAAGTTTTATTCTAACCATCTTTAAACTGTGATAACTCTTTGGCTTGAGTTTATTAAAGAACAAGAAACTTGACAGTGCATGGCTCCTTACCAAGTACTGAGGTCAGCTGAGTAGCTCAGACCATTACCCACACGCAGAATTAGAGATTGGTTCAGAACTCATTCCTTAGCATTAAAAGCAACTCCAGATTAGGTAGATGAGTTCAGATAATCATGATTAGAAACCTGACACAAAGACATTCTAAATTCCACAGGATTCAGTGAAAGTTGGCAATGTTCAGCACTGTTCAAAATTAAATCCTCTGTTAGTTAGAGCTTATCCTATCTGCTGCTAGAAACATTCTAAATATTTCCCTGAAGTACAGCCAGGTTTCCAGCCATTGATGTCACATATAAAGGGAAGATTAAACATAGAACGGTACATTTAAGTTGTTAACCTGTGAAAACATTTTTGCTATATATTTCACTGAAGAACTTAAAGCAATGTATTTAGGGACACTGCACAAATAAACAAGGAATCATTCATTCTAGAAAGAGGAGGAGGACTAAAGTCTGCTCTAATGCCTATTGATCAACTCAGTAACAGGACTAATTTTCAGGGAGTCATGTCACTGGACGAGACTATTTGTTCCATTGCTGTATGGGGAAGAAGTCATCATAGTGTTGCCCAAATTTTATTTTAAATATTTGTATTGGGTTTTGGGTAAAAAAGGAGGTTAATTTATGTTTCAGGTTTTTATGTTGTTATTCACAATGTATCTCAATAGCAGAAAATAATATGTGGAGGCACATGAAAATACAGTGGCTCATTCCTACTGTATTCCTTATGCTATGACAAAAACCCACTCAGGACTTCACAGATATTCTCCCCTCATTCTACCAAATGTAGCCCCATCAAAGTCAACGAAATGATGCCATTGTAAAATGGGCATGAGCCAAACAGACCAACCTGATTGACCTGAACTACCATAGTCTGGTGCTGCTTACAAGAAACATTTAGCGCATATAAAAAATAAAAATCACTTTCAACCTTAGTTTGCTGTGTGCTTTTTAATTCCTTTTGCATTTGGAGGCCCTTATTGCCGGTAACCGGGAAACGCAAGGAAGGGTCACTAGTACCAGATAAAAATACATTGATTTTAATAAATCTGTCTTCAGCAACCTCCTTTTTGCCTTGTATCCAGATAAACTTTTATACTGATATCACTTTTGAAGCAGACCAAGAATAGGAATTCAGTGTGAAAAATGGACTAGAGAAAGATTTGTCTGGTCTTTATTTACTTAAAAGAATTATGTCAACGCTTAAAAGCATCATTTGAAAAGTGTTTTTCCTCCAAAAAACATATAAGCATTTAAAAAGAAAACATTTCAAAGAATAACTTCAAAACTTCCTGTAAATTTAGACTTGAAAATATTGTTGTGGTAACTCCAAGGAGTCACAGTTCATACTCTGTTCTACATGAGCTGGGCTTGCTATCAGCCAATATGCATTCAGAAAGACCACAGTGCTGCTGCTTCTTGCATGTCTTAAGAATTCCTGTTTGTTGTGCACTCTCTGTTGTGCATCCAAAGAGTAGGATAATGGTGAGGTTAGTTCAACAGAGCAGAACTATGGAGACCACTTCCTAGAAGGCTCTTATGGCCAATATATTTTTATTACTTAGAGTCATGATTTTCTAGTTTGTAGTCAGCATCTTCATTTTAAATGATGAATTAAACACACCTGGCCTACTTTAGTTTTACAATTACTATACAATCTTTGTACAATAAATGATGAAAAATAAACACAATATCCTAAATTTTTAAGTATTAACACTGTTGAATGGAGCCACTCAGTTAAAATACCTATTGAAAACAATTTATACCGTGTCTTTCTCTGTATCTTGGCATCTCCCAAGGCACACAGAGATTCTGGAGAAGGCATCATTATTATTCAAGGAAACAAAAGTCAAAGTCTTTTTAATACAAATATTATTCTCTTCTTTAATCTTATTAAAGCCTGCAACTGAAACTTTGATACTACATTTTCCTTTTAATTCCTAACAACCAGTTTTACTTCAGTAACTGCTCTCTGCTAGAATAAAAATGGTCATTCTCTTTCCCAGTCACACACACCATCTGCCATTTAATAGGTGTTTCAGTGACTCACTGGTCTGCACGTAATTTGACTTAGAACAGAACATTGCCATTTTATTGCTGCAGTGCTCCACATCACCAGCTAGGACCCTTAAAATCAATACTGATAGTATCAATATCTTTGAAAACAGTTTCCAGGATTCTGTATTTTATGCTGAAACTTTATTTTCAGTCTTAGTATTTTTTAGTTCACCTGGCACTTTCTGAATTCATGAGCACATAATATGGTCCAAATACAACTGTACTATTTTTCATAAAGTAAAATTATAGCATATTTTGAAAGTAGATTTAAAAATATTTTGCATGCACTAGAAGTGTGTTTGGAGTGTACAATTGCACAGCTTTGTGTGCAGGGTAGAGTTTTGTTCACTGAAATAGATATTAAATTAATATGAAAAAGTATTTATCAACATACTTTAGATATTGCCTGAAAATCTATTAAAAGATGGAAAAAAATAACCATTTCCTTGTTACTGGCAGGCAAAGAAAGCCATTACTTCATACTTCTGTTTCTGGGAAATTACCAGCAGCAATGGTAGGACCAGGAGATCTCCACAGGAGCCTATCTGTTGTCTCCTCCGTACCATTTTCCCTGGGGGATACGAGGGACAGCAATTCATATAGGGGTGACAAGGGGGTTTATCTCCACTTTTCGGTTTATTTTTTCCCCAGATTTTTAAATATTTTAAACATTTT
>JANHFX010005698.1:332-26710 GCA_027560015.1 Chloroceryle amazona
GGTGGAGACTAAAAACCCTCAGTCCTTGGTGCCAAGCTGCTTTCATGCCTGGTTGTTATGCCTGGCACAAGGCCAAAAAGAAGAGTTTCATGATGGTGGTGAGTTTTAGGTTTGTTTTTTCTTTTTTCTAGGAAAACTGAGCAAGCAGCACATTCAAGCAACACACTGTCTCCTGCAGTTCAACAGGCTACTATTTACATTGAACATCATAGACACATGCAAATACAGCTGTAAATCCCACCTAAATTCTAGGCTCACTGCTTGTGGCAGATCACTTCTCTCTGATGTTTCCCAATCCTATATCCCAACTGCAAGGCTGCAATGCCCAGAATTCCCCTGTTGGCCCTCAGGTGGGATTTATTCTCCCTCCTCCTCCTCCCCCCCACCCCACTACACCATCTGTGCTAGAGTGAAATGGCTTCATGCCTCTTATAGATAGCACATATGGCTGCCCCTGGCATGCAGTAGTTGTACCAAAGGGATGCCATTGCAGCATCTCCGTTCTTTACAATTTCATTAGCATCTGACAGCTACTGACTGTCTGAAGTGGGAGAAAGAATGGGTACAGAAACATGGCTCAAACAGAAAGATTAGGTATTAAAAGGCAGGGGGGACAGAGACACAGAACGACACTTAACTGAAAGCCAATCTCTGAGGTTTGTTCTCAAACTTCACTGGCAAAGGAATTTCACTTTGAGAAACAGCAGTGAATTACTGTCAAATTTGAGGTAAGTAGGTACTTTGCAAGCAGCACAGACTTCACAGAATCTGTTTTCTACCACATGCAGAATACAGCCTGGCCACATATGGATGTGCCTCAGACTCAGCAGGGGGTATTGCCCTAGCTCCTGGACAACAGGCAGCTGTGAAATCATTGGGCAGAGTCAACAAGTTTCCCACAGTTAAGCTGCAATTTCATCCCCACCATCACCATTTTGCATTCAGCCATAGCTCCTTTAAAATTGTGCCTACATTTCTATTTTACATGGTCTGGCATGGCCCTTTGACTTGTCTCAAAACCATAAATATGCGGGAATCACCACTGTCCCAATGCAGAACCAGCATAACAGCCAGTTTATGATGTGTAGGTCTGGATAACTAGGTATCAGACTGGCTCGAGACACATTCACCATTAAGTTTTAAAGAGAAAAATATCAGTAATAAGCAGCAAAATTCTAACTCAAAGAAATGCCTTTGCTTTGTTTGTTGGGCTTTTTGTTTGGTTGTGTTTTGTTGGTTTGGTTGGGTTTTTTTTATTAAATACTAGGACAGCTCACAGGAAAGGGGGGAAAAGGAAGACCTTTGAAGGAAACAGGTACAGCACTACTTTGTCACATGTCCTCCAGTTCTTTACCAAACATTTCTCAAACATTTGAGTCTCTGAATAGGCCGTAGAAGAAAAGGAACAAGTTTCACTATATCGTAGGCATACTTGCTAGGATATCACCCACTCCACACAGCTGTAAACTCAGGTTTACTAGTCAGTTAAAAGCGGGTTTACAGCTATGTCACAAGAACAGTACAAAAGCAACCAGAACAAGACAAAAATACAAGCTGCTGTGCTTTTCTTAAGAATGGGACTTCCAAGAGAACACAGCAAATCCAAGGCAGTAATAGAAGTCACATTAATGCCAACGACCAAAGATTTCAGTCAACAGTTAAATTCTCACCTACTTGTCTTCTGATGCAATACACGCCCTTTTTGAAATTGTCCATTAGAGTACATGTTAACAGTGCCCTGTTTTTTCAAGAGGGAAAGGCTATTTGTTTATCTCTACAGAATTTAAAAAATAATCCTTCTTTTCATATGACATGCAGATGAAAGACAGTATTTTGCTTCTCTTTTTACTGTGCCCCTCAATCCCAGTACTCTGGGTGTTTGTATAAGGCACAAGTAATAGATTTTTTTTTTTTTCTTACCATCATACTCTTACACAGAATACTACTGTCTGAAACACCAAGCAACACACTCTGTTACTTGCTTGGGGAAAGTATTATCTCCTCATATAAAATGGCTCTAAAAGACCAAACTTTCCCCTAAGTCTCATGGTAGACACTGCCTCACTCAGGAAAGATGACTTGAACTTGTTTGTTATGAACGTACTTACCCCAATACTCTGACAACCCATTTCATTCTCTAGGACCTGCTCTCACTTTCTAGATGTTGCACCTCAGGCTCCAGGAAAACACTTCCCCCAGCAAGTTTGCTCAAAACCAAAATTCACTTGATACTTCTAACTGTACAGAAGGAAATCAACAGTCCATGGGTAGTGAGGGGACAGGTGGGTTGTGGATGAGTAGTTTGCCCTCTCATGGCTACCGAAACAATAGAGTTTCTTCTATAACAGACAATTTAAAGGCTAGCATGAGGACCTACACACTTTCACATGCAAGGTTCTTTGCTTGAGCCCAGCAATAGCGATGTTCACATGGAGCACATTTACGTGCGCAGATTTGCATGATGTCTTTCATATCTAATCCTCTCTAAGGTTTCTCTTATTTTGTCTTAAATATTCAAAATAAAATTTCATTTTTCTAAGATGTGAACAATTGTGTTTGGATATTACTTTAATTTTTTTACCCATTCCCCCCCCCCAAGTTTATTCTAAAGTGGGAAAACTCAGCTAACCTGATGGAAAAGAACACCATAACAGGATTTGATCTCACTTCCTTTGATATGTGAAACAAAAACAGTTACTCCAGGAGACTTTGAGAAACACTTATGGAAAATTACAGGTGATGAATAACCCACAGGAAGACTCATTTTGTTCCCTGAATGGAAGACTGAGAATTAAAATAATAGAAAAGAAAGGCTCCTACATCAAATCACATTTTGGTTCCTACCAAAAGTTATATTCATTACAGTTCCCATGATACTTCCCATCTGTTTGCTCCAAGCTTTGCTTATCAAGAAAAAAATAATCTGATGAATCCATAAGCAGATCAGCTACTTTAATTGGCTTTTCTCAAGCTATAAGTATTTATGTTATGAATTCAAAGAACAAATCCCATTTGCCTGGTTTGCAAACATTTTCCTGCTGTTTTCCCTTGGACTAACCACATGAACAAAGAAAATAAAGCTTTTCTAAGAAGAATAAATTTGTATTTCTTTGTTTTGCCATATATTTTAAATGTAACAAAGGAACAAAAGAGTGCCCACTCCAACATCCCAACTCCTTTCAATGGGGGGGGGGGGGAGTAAGACAGACACCTCAGAGAAAGAGAGCAAAGAGCTAAGGAACTCAGATCCATTCCATGTCCTATTCTTTGGAAAAAATACATCAATCAGCACAATAGGACAAATCTTTCTCTGTCTCCCAATCAAGAACTCCTCTGTCAATAGATTTAAATTAAAATCTAGATTTAAATTAGGGAAACTTAAGCATTTAATGTTTGTTGCATACTAGTGGATGCATTGCACATACTTACGGTGTATCTGTCCTCATTAAATAGTCAGATGAAGACCGTGCAACAAAATTTCCACAACGAGAGAAAAAAATCCAAGACAAACCCAATCCGTTTAAGTCATACATCATGTGCTTGTAACAGATCCAATATACTGCACTGACAAAGTCATCTATTACCAAGCTTGTGCTGAAGACTTCAGGGATCACCTTCATCACAGCAGTTAACAGCTCAAATAAATCTTGTGGTGAAACTCACAGGATTTATTTTTTTTTAACTCCATATCATAAGAAACATAAAACACGGCAATTCAAGGCTTCTAAAAGGCTTTCACCAGGCAGTTCATAGCTTAATGGAAGGATCTTGAAGATCCATTCCCTACAAGTTCCTATTGCACAAAGGCTGTATCTCTCCACACCATAACTTTGTAGCTGCCCAGAGATGATGAGAACCACAGGTAGACACTGGGCAAGCACATCATGTGTGTAGCTTTCCCTTAACATGTATGGCAGCTGGAGACAGTCCATGCCACAGAACAATACTGCTCCCTTCTAACCACTAATAAGTACACTGTGAGCCACAGCTCAGGAACCACTGTCAAATTTAAACCTAACAAAAGCAAAAGAAGAATTTGTTAACACTACCCTGTCATACTAAGCATGCTCCATATGTTTAAGATCATTGTCTTAAGATCACAAGAGAACAGACATTATGTAGACCTGCATAAAAATAATAAATGTAGATTAGGACAATTACTCTTTTTGTGTATATATTTGACAAAAGTCTAGTCTAACAATATAAAAATCAGGCAACAAGCTCAACTTTTCTTTGGCTACCTTAGATTGTTATACTCACATCTTCCAACACTACTGATGCCTCCACTCCCATCACCCCCAGTGCAGATCTTAACTAGCACTGTGAAAAGCTATTGCAGCAAAACTGAAAGCTAAAAGAAACTATAAGATGCGGAGACAAGGTTAAACTATGGAACTAAGCCAGTTTTGATCAAGTCATTGCAGTTCTATTAAGAATCTAATGTAAAAAAAACAGCCTCTTTGAGTAAGTGTACTTTTTAAGACTTAGAATTTTAGTGCAAACTCAAACTGCATGTTTACGTATGTAGACCAGGCCAAATGATGTAGACATATGAGAGCATGTCCAGAGGAGGGCCACCAAGATGATCAGGGGAATGGAGCATCTCTCGTGTGAAGACAGGCTGAGGGAGTTGAGGCTGTTAGCAACCTTCGAGTACCTGAAGGGGGCCTACATGAAGGTGGGGGAAGGTCTATTCAAAATGGTTTCTAATGATCAGACAAGGAGTAATGGTTTTAAGTTAGGAAAGGATAGATTTAGACTGGATATTAGAAAAAGTTCTTTAGTAGGAGGGTGATAGAGATCACTGTAATGGGCTGCCCGGAGAGGTGGTGGAGGCCCCATCCCTGCAGTCATTCAAGGTCAGGCTTGATGGGGCTCTGAGCAACCTGCCCTAGATAGAGATGCCCCTAATTGTGTAGGTAGGTTGGACCAGATGACCTCTAGAGGTCCCTTCCAGCCTAAAACATTCTGTGATTCTATGAAACTCTGTGAGCACCAGCCAGGAGGACATTTTACCAGTTCTCCATCTCTCCTTGCTTGAAGTTCTGAGCACCATAAACAGACCACAGAATCCTTTTCTTAAAACAAAAATATACCATTAAAAGGACAAAAGAGTAGGAACCCTAAATCTACTCACCCTTCTGAGAAAAATTTCCTAGTTTCACAGGCTCTTGCGCTTGACACTACTGCCAAGTTACAGAAGTAGAGCATACGCTTTTATGTCCAGTTTCCATTTCAGAGGAAACCACAAACTCTTACAGACACACATACATTAACAAGGGCTATCTAGTTTTACATGAGTCTTAGTTTTGTTCTGGGTGTTTATACAAAGTAAAACCCTGCAAAACAAACTTTAAAACTGTGTAGTATTGGATGGTGTACCTTTTGAGTGATATGCAGTACTCTGAGGAAAGCAAGAGACATATTCCTTTAAGGAAAGTTATTTACAAGGTTTTTCTTAATTATTGTTGAAACAAGCTATTTTAGTTCTAAAAACCAAAACCACAGCAAAATAACTTTTAAACTAGAGTATGCAAATTCTCCAACGACACATAAAATGACAAACTTCCAGACTGGCATTCTCTAACAAAGCACAGTTAATCTCATTATTCTTATTAACTGAGATCTAAACTGGATACATTCATCCTCTTTGGTAGACTTAATCAAAATCAGAGTTAAAATGGTGTCAAGTAGAGAAAAGATCTCTGGTTGCCACACAATTGAAGGGTATCGTGATCGTGTATCTCACTTGAGAACTTAAGTACTGAAGTGAGAGATGCTACTCCTAAATTGCAATACTAATGATTTTCTGTCTGCAACTATATCCAGTCCCCTCAGAGAACTCATGGACTATAGAATACTTCCAAAGAAAGGTGCTATGAGCCAGAAATGAGGATGTACAAAGTTGCATGCTTGGCTGCACAACTTACTCAACTTTTTCACATCATGTCCGCTGAAGGCATTTTGCTTTCTCTTCAAGCTATCTGTTGGGGGCCTGAGTACCAGTCATGCATCTAAAGATTGGGGTCTCCCAACCAGTTCACAGTAGAGGCTTATTCTGAGAAAGATGAGATATCTCAGCTGGTTAAAAACTTAGCATGAATGAATAAGAAAACTTAAAATATGGGGCATGGAAACATCAGCTAAATCAACGTTAGCCCAGACAGCTGCCAGGTACACAGGATGGCATCATCTCTGACTTGAGCATCAACCAAGCCCAGGACAAACTGAAATTAATCATGATTCAGGCTATAGTGGCTTGGTTTCATGACAGTAAGAGTAGTGGATGTAAACAAGCAGTTAAGATTCAAAACAGCTTTAAAGGAAATACAGACTTAGTCACAGACCTGTTCAATTTGCTGCATAATAGAGATATCTTGATTTGTCTGTCCACAGACACACACTCTCCTCTCCCCGAGTGCTAGGTCAGGATCCACAACACTGCAACATCTTTCCAAACACTAGCGTTCTTACTCAGATGCCATTTCCAGTTAAGCAAAATGTGACAGCCACTCAAGTAACATGGGCAGCAGACTTACTCTCTTGTTTATGCAACTTTTATTTTCATTACAATAAGAAGCAAAGTTTGGCCTTAGAATTTCAGAGAAATTTTTTTTGCTTTAGGAAAATAAACATGTAACTAGTACTGACTAGCAATAACTGCAGCTTTAGGAAAAAAGATATTTAATAGATCTAATCTAAAATTGCAGCAACAAGTTTCATCCAGATGAGAGTCACTAGATAATTTTCCTCTTATTAATTCAAGCAAGACAGTAATTCACAACAGACATAATTTGACAAATATACTTCATATTTTTCTAGGGCATATCAGCTATGATTTTTCTTTTAGAATTTATTCTATAGTGTTTTGTCAGGATTCTACTCAACAGAATAATTGTAGTCTGTTAAGTATATCTGATGTACAAAGAATCTAATTCTGACCTGTGCTGAATGACAAAGATTGGCTACAAAAATCACTTGAAATAGGTTCTGGCATCTGACTAGGCTGATTTTAAGTATTTCCAGCATGAGCAATCATGCTTAGTAATTTCAAATAGGATTTCTGAGAACTGCTGTGGATGTGATTTTCGAAATTAAAGTTGCAGCACTTAAGCAGAGAGCTCATTTACTGGATTATTTCAATGTCCAGAGACAATGCAACGTCAATATCATGAGAACAGTTAAGAGCAAGTTCATTTCAAGTTTTAGCTGCACATGTGGAAAGAAATACAATTACAGAAGAGAGGAGATTTCTGTATATTTATCTGCATCTATTTTTAACTGATATCTGTTTTTCAGAGCTTTGAAAGAAAGAGACATTTCCCTTAGAAAGGGAGAATTCACATTCTTCCAGTTTTCTTTCAGGCTATTTACATAAAGAAATACCCACTGAAACTACAAACTTTTACACTGTACTGAAGTAAGGCTGTTAAAGAAGTAGAATTCCTAACCTTGCCTGCTGAAACATCGTTTCAGCGTCAGTTGAGTGAACTGAAATGGCAAAACACTGTTAGAAGCTTTACCACCAGTACACTCCTTCCTAGGGGGATCTGCCTCAGGTGCCTTGGTACCACGTAACTTGATCAATGCCTGCATGTAAGAATGGGTCAGAATCTTGTTTAGCTGTGATGCTTTCTGTTGTCCTCCTCCAGAGTAAAATCGTCAATAAAGTTTTCCCAGTAATAGTCCTGTTCTCGTTTAGATTTCCCCCTCAAACCTCAATCGTTACCTCTGCTAGCAATACACAGAATCAGTAAACTCCATTAATTGCTCAGTTATAATTTTAGATCTAAAAGGACTTTAGTTCAGTTGACTGATTATTACTTTTCATGGCTGCTCATTTACATAAACATACTCCTAAAGGGAATGAAGGAATATAAGTCCAAAGGAGGTCATCTTTACCTAAAAAGGCTGCTTTGCTCTCCAAGATATGTACAACTCGAGACAAGAGCAGAGGAAACATTCCAACAGAAAAGAGTAGGATTCCTTTTAATGAAGCTTGACATTAATTATCACAGCAAAGATTAACATGCTACCTGGAGACTATGGTCTTTCATTCTAGTGAGAATAGTTCATGGAAGCTCTATCCCTGCTGCAACTCTCCCACAGAAAAGTGAGTTATCAAATTAGCAAAAACTGCTTTGCTCAGAATTGGATTGTAATAACAGCATATAGCCTAGTGGAGCAGTATCCAAAAGAGAGAGAAATAGTGCAATAAAATTAACAGTTTACCAAGCATTTTGAAAGGTAAACATTTACCAATAAAATACTAAGAAAAAAATAATCTCTCAATTCAAGGACACCTACCAGTCATATCTGTGGGAGTGAGGAACACTGAAAGACTAAAACCACAGAGCTAGGATTTGCTATTGCCACTCTTGGTATAGAAAAAGAAATTTGAGCCACCGCATTAAACTGCTCCTGAGAAATCCAGTCAGAGCTGTGACTCTCTCATAAAAGACCAGTTGAAATGACTGGGCTACACCACCCTTCCCAAGATAGAAAAGACTCCTTTGCTATTTATGTCCTCATTACTCTTCCACCTGCTGAAGCTGACTATTTTGCTCCATTCTGGTGGGACAACCAGTCACACCAGTGTGTCAGTGCTGGAGAACAAAGCCAAAATAAGAGGTAGAAAAGCAGTAACAGTAGCTCCACACACTGACCCTCCCTCCTACTGAAATCACTCAGAAAAACAGCCATTTGCTTCCCTTGGGACACAGTGGAACACAAAAAGCTTGCTTATTTTCTCCAAGTTTCCAGTATCTTCAACTGGGCACCATTCATGCCTGTGTCAAGAGTACATTGTACTCTTCCCTGTAATTCATCAAATCATAAGATTTTTAGCAAGACCATTACAGTCACATCCCAACACAATAGCTGCTCTCTGTGCTGCAGCAGCCCTCAGCATGGCAGCTATACTACAACAGAAAGTATTCTTAGGTGTTTCTATAGAAATAGCTGACTGCAGCAGACCCACACCAAGAACCATCCCAGGCAGATGATGCATTACTCTGCAAGAAACCCCAAAAGACAAACAAAGTAGAAGGAATAAAATAAACAAGATTTTCTGTGACCCTAAGGATGGGATTATAACATATTTTTTTTTAAGCTTGAGCAGGAAGCCTTTCTAAATTACATTTCTTGGATTTTATTGTATTATCTTCATGGTGCAGTTATTACACATTAAAGGTAATGACTCTCTTCTGCAAGTAACCTAATATTGAACATGATTGATAACCTCTATCTGGGCTTTAGAGAACACTGAATTTCCTAAATGGAAGGAAGGAACAGAGTTGGATGAGGTGAACAGGGAATAGTTTGAGTGGATTATATGTATGCATATGAAAAACCTACTGCTAGGTTTTCACTAGAACACGTTTTCTTGAAAACACTCAATGGCAAACAAATGGAAAAAATCCCCAGATCTTCCATTTGTAGATAAATCTGCTCAGACTACAAATACATATACTATTCTTGTTATAAAGTTATCAAGCAACAAACAGACATATACACAAAGACATGCACATTACATACACACATCAATGCTTATGTGTTGATGGGAAATTCAGGTTTAGAAATTATATCACAAGAGAAACATGGCTATTTTGATTTCTCTTGTTCCTTTAAATTATCTTTGGGGCCTGGACTCATTGAACAGACTACTGATGCCCAGTTGTCTTGAGACACTCTAAAGCACCAGGTTTATTCCTGCACTAAAGACATGATGGGGCAATAGAAGAGATGTCTCAACCAGAGCATGCAATGGAGATTTCCACTAGGTCCCAAGACAGACAGGTTCTGGACCCACCCACCTAGAACAAAGTGTCCACACTCACAAAAAACCTATTTCCCTGCTAAATCTACTCTTTTAAGGCTGGATTCATTATATTCAGTAAGAGGCAAGAACAAACCTAGGGCCTAAGAAGGAACTGCTCCCGATTTCTTTCTCTCACCTGATGTACATAAGCAAAGATTTGTCTTGGTATTCTTCAGGTCCTTCCCCATTCCTCTGGTAGCTTTCTGACTCCCTAGCCCACTTACTTATAAATGAACAGTGAGATAGTTCATTAATTTGTGAAACACATAAGTGTTTGTAATTCTGTTAGATTTTTTTGTTTGGGCATTTGCATTTTTTAGTGTAACTTAGACCAGAGACAAGACAACCCTTAAAAGGCACTATACAATCAGTTTACAGCCTCTTCTTTATGAAACCTGTCAAGCCACAGTGTCTAATGTAACTGTAAAGCAAAGTACATCAGTGTGTCTAGCTGTCAACTTCTTTAGCAAAGTTGTCCTGTGATTTTTAAAGCTATTTTATTCATTTAAGCAGTCACATTGTTAACTCTCCCCTCAAAAAATGTAGTCCCCTAAAAACACTAAGTCAATAAAAACAACCATCCAGCAGAACCTGATTGGTTTGTCAAGCTTTTGGGAAGTGCATTTTTCCCTTCTCGAAGGAAGGGAGAACATAGTCTCCTGTTCTCTGCCCAGCAGAGCAGACAGGGGGAAGCAGAATAAAGAAGATTGCCTGAAAATGATTCCTTCCACCCCTGTTGTTTGCTAGAGGAGGAACCACTACTGGCTGCTCACCCATCCTGAGATCTCCACAAGCACTGCGGGGGCAGGAGGGGAGAACAGCATTTATTAGAGATTGTCTGGAGCTAACTCCCTCCTGGTAGGAAGAGCTCTTTTACATTCACTGTACCAAACATCCAAAAGAGCTAAACACTACCCCCACCCCTCTTCCTCACACAGACACTGATAAACAGTGAAATTTTATTTTATTTTTTTAAATTAAAGTGTCATATTATATATGTAGGTATTCACGGTGTCAGCTTTTCAATTTTGAAGACTTGGTGTCTTTTGTACTTATGTCATCAATTTGTGGCAAGATTGTCTACTTTAAAACTTCCAGTAACAATTTCCTGAAATAAGGCTTCATCAATAATAGCACATATTTCTCTTGCTCTAAAGCTGAAGGAATTACTATTCCTAAATTTGTCAGCTACAAGCTAGGGCCTATGAACTATGACATGGGATATTTTCTAAATTCAAGAGTTTATAGACAGAACAAGCCTATCTATTCAAATACTAAAGAGGGGAAACAATGAAAAATAAAAACAAACCTAAAAGCAACCACCTGGAACTATGGAGAAGGAAATAAGTCATTGTTGCTACAGCTCCTGATGCTATTGTTCTCTCAAT
Source organism: Chloroceryle amazona (assembly GCA_027560015.1). Taxonomy (NCBI): domain Eukaryota; kingdom Metazoa; phylum Chordata; class Aves; order Coraciiformes; family Cerylidae; genus Chloroceryle; species Chloroceryle amazona. The sequence continues at coordinate 11,541 of JANHFX010005698.1, forward strand.
CATATTAGCAGGTAAGACACAGTGGAAAAGAGGTTAAACAGCAACCTATGACCTTCAATAACTGTCAGGGAAGAAGTTTTCTCCCATGCAATCTCTGTTGATTGTCCACTTTCAGACACATTGTCTCCTGTATGTCTAACACAGGAGTTTGAGCTTTGCATCTTTATTGTGCCAATAGTCTCTTAGAATATATCATGACCTCTAAATTAGAGCAGTTCGGGTTTTTTTTCTAAAGTGTTCTCAAACTTAAGAGCAGAAGTCCTCACTTTTTTTTTTTTAACCACATCCATAAAGCATATAATACCTCAGAACTTCATATTCACATCCAAGTGCCTACCTCAGAGGAAGTCTGAAGCCTGAAATGCCAAATGCTCTGCGCTTACCTACAGCAGCTGCTCAACAGACAAGTACTTATCTGTGAAAGCAGATTCAATAAAATCAGTATAGCATGAAGCTTGAAGAGATACCATGAAACACACAGTTTCCTGTTTACAGGTAAGGCTAAGTGGAACTTTAAAAAGAAATATTTGGGAATGAAGAGGAATGAACTGGGAATGTCATTATCCCATGATAATGAAATTGACTCAGGTGGCTGAACAGCTGTCTGCCTATATGATAAGAATGCTGCAGAAGAATTTATGCACAAAGACCGAAATGCAGTCTGTGGCAGTAGGTTGAAAAATTACAGTGCTATAATTCAGTAGTATTTCATTCTTTGGTATTCTTTCTCCTTGAGGTACTCTCAGAATCATTTTTCCTGACATCACCTTTTGTTTCAGACTTGAATAATCTCACTTTCCTTCTAAACTGTCTGAGTTTCTGTTCTGATGCATCGAAAGAGTAATGCTTGATCATAACAAGTAATTTGTCCAAACCACATTCTCAAGTTATAAACAAATATACTCACATGCAAAGTTGCTGAGACTTTTTCTTCTTAAATTGTTTTTAATGTGGTAAAACTCCACAAAATCTGCTGCTTCCATCCTCCCTATTAGCTCAGAAAGATCCAAAGACTACAGCAAAGAACAACGCAACGCTCAGCTTGCCTCCTCAACAGAGGAGCAAGGAAATAGAACTATACCTTTATATATAGTATTAAAGGGTTAAAAAGACTAAGAAGCAGCCCATAGTAACATGAAGAATGTGAACGAATCTAATACTCTGCTAGAAATGCATCTGAAAATGTACGTTTATGCTATACTAAAAAAATTTATGTTAAGAACAAACCAGAAAACCAAAACCAACAGCAACCACCACGACACCTCCACCCACTTCTGCTTCACAAGAAACCTAAGCAGTACACAGCCCCTAAATAAGAACTGTTCTTGAATACAGCTTATTCCCAGTAAGGGAGAAACAGAGGAAGTGGGAGAAGTTACATACAATGGATTTAGTTTTTCCCCATTTGAGACACAAACAATAAGCAAGAGCCTGTAGTGACCAATGCTGGACACTCAACCAGCTGTGGAACTTTACAAGTAATCTCTACTCCTCGATCTATTACTAGACTTAGACTGAAGAAATACGTATGGCCTCGAAATAGCCAAACTGTAAATTTAATTTAGTTTGACATATATTTTGTTCATATTCAGAACTGTTCTAAGTAAACTTGTTTATTGCATCTTGTAATTTTGCGAATAAAAATGACCTGTTTGTAAAACTAACCAAAAGGTTACCAAAATTAACTTCTCTCCAGCCTTCGTTTCCAAAAATGATTTAGCAAATGCCTCCTTATCATATACAGACAATGTGTTTTTAGGTGACTGAGTAGTTGAGCTCTCAGACTAAACTAGAAGTGATGAATGATAAGATAGATTTTGGAAAGGGTTAATTTGTCTTTTTGACAGATGAGTTAGGATAGGGGTCGTTGAAGTGTCTCTCAATCCTACAAATTAGCCTTACAGTCTGAGGCAAAATTTCAAGGTTAAATCTACCAAAACCATTATCATAACAACTCAGTAGAATCCTTTGCTGAGGTTTTAGTAAGTATTTTTTCCACACAGAGTGCATCCACAGGCATCTTCTGCTGAGATTGACTGGATTATCATGGAAGGATCCCCTCCCCAGGATTTGCTATCCAAGCAGGGGACTTCAGACACATCCTAGTCAGTCCAAGCTATTTAAATTTTCTGAGTGGCGTTCCATAGCAGTCTGGAAGCTCAGACAAGCTGCCCTCTTGAATGCAGAGTGAAAGATCAAGATTCAAACAAAAGCCCAAAATGGAACTTGCCCAGTATGCACAGAACAGGGATTCAGAGCCTGAAAGCAGAAGTCACAGCAACCTGTGAAAATGCAAGCCAGGGGACACAGTAAATCCCTGCAATAACCAGTCAGTCATGGTACAACCTGCTTGAGACAAGAAAACATCATTAAAATACTATGAGCCACTAAAGCAGAAATGACAGAAAAGCAGAAAAGCATTGTAATTTAATGTGCCCAAATATTTTGATGACTGGAATTACTAATATTAAGTTATGAAACTGAAAGAACAGAAGGCTTTCTACAAGAAAAAGCAAGGAACATTAACTTGTAAATTTGAGCTTTCCCCTACAGGACGGTTTTCTGCATAAAGTGCTCACACGATCTATTGTGTGGACCAGGAGCTAAATCAATTGAATCATAACAGAAGAAATCGTATTTTTAAGTAGAAGATAGCTTACTGGTTTAGATGTTTCTATTTCTTCTGCTCAAATGAAAGTTTTACTATAGTAGGAGATGGTAACCCAAGTTTAAAGCATAGATCAAGAACAGTTTTCTGACTGATAAAAAAATTACTACAAGATGTTGTTTCTTGTACATAATCTTTAGGGAACCTAAACCACCCCCTTTTAACATGCTTGTGCTTTCAGGTCCTTACCAGCTACCTCCAATGAAAAGAGGACAAGACACAAGGGTGGGTTTCAAACCCAAACTCTGCTCAGTCTGCCAAGACAAGAATTCCCATTAAAACTGCCAGCATACAGACACCCAAAATCCACCAGTTTTCTGACATGCCTAAATACCTTTCTAAATCCATTATAACAAGCTTGAGAAGACTTAACATTTCAATCAGATGAGACCCTTGCATATGCTCAATTCCTAATATAGGAGTTTCTCCCTTGGTGAAGGCTACATGTTTCATCAGAATCTCTCTCCTGAAGAGGTGAAAGTAGAATAAATTAAAAGTATCTTGACAGAAACATCCAGCAGAAATACATCCTTTTACACTTCATGACCAGAGTATCTCAAATTTCCTTTGAATATTTAAATGACATTTTCCATGCTACTACCTATTTCTTCTTCCTCTCCATCTCATTACTTACAATAATTGGTACAGCATTATATACATAAATGTGTGGTTAACACATCTTACTTGTATTACACAACTCAAGAATGCTCTGAACTCGAGTCATGGAAAGAAACAGTGTAGTTTCAAATAAAAGAGACTTCAAAACAACTTTTCACTATCCTGTTTCTCACATCCCAGCAGTTATGTTCAGAAGAGTCAGTACTGACAAGCACAAAACTGTACCTAATTATCAAAAAGATCTAACAAAGCTCTATGCAAGTGGGCATTTGTATTGTCTGTAAACAGCATAATGCTTTCAGTGTGCTCTCTGATTTTAAAAAATGTACATAAAACACACAGGCACAACTTAGATGAAATATCAGACCTTCAACAAATTTTCTTTTACTTTCTTCTCATGATCTTTTGTTTGAAAGGTTAAACAGAAACTTTTCTAAACAAATATGAATATCTTATAGATTGCCATGAGTGGCATTTTTAATTAGCTGCTTCTTTTCCATTTAAGACATTGCCATCACCTGGTAGATATCTTTGAACAACTGTGAGTACACTTAAAAATCCCACAAACTCAAGTATTTTATGGCTGCCCTGTAAATTGGCCCTCAGATCTTTACACTTCCCTTCAGGAAGCCAAATTTATCTTCAGGATTTGTTCCAAATAGAGTACATGTGTAAGGAAAAAGATCCATCAGTGGCATTTCCCACCAAATTACAACCTGGTAGTTACAGCCGACTTAGAGCATTCATCTTCTATATAGGTTTTTAGAATGAAGAGAACTGTATCAGTGAAAGAAAATCCATTAAAAAACATCCCTTTATCACTTCCATTATGACCTTTCCCTATATCTTCTAGTGAAAGCCAAACTATCATCTTCACTTTAGAAAAAGGGGATCTAGATATATGATAACTGTTGCAGAGCAGTTTGCTTTTTCAAATGCCAGGAGGCAAGTCTTTGGGATACTAAATAGTTTCTGATGCTCCCCAGTGCTATATCTAGTAACAGAATGGCTTAAGGACAGAATATGGTTTGGTTCTGAGCTTTGGGGTTTTTTTTGCTTGGGGTATTTTTGGTAGTTGTTTGTTCGCTGTTTGGTTTTGTTGGTTTTTTTTTTTAATCACATCAAAATATCATCTTTGCTTGGTAGTCAATACCAATGTTCCTAAAGCAGGAGGAAATAAATGATCAGAATCTATATTTAGCACCAACAGGTTACAATACCACAGTAAATCTTACCAATGATTAAAAAAATAAAAAACTGTAACCCAGACTTCCACAGGACATGTAGATTGCTCAAAATGTAGAAGGCATGCCAGATCTGCTTCAGAAAAAAGGTTGAACCCAACTGCGGTTTGCTTTAATTTCTTGTTGTTTGGCAAACAAACTACACCCAGACACATGAACTGGTGCTGTGGTAGTTTTAGGGTTTGACTGAAGAACAACAGTGTCCCTCTCAGGTGGGCAGCCAGCACCAGAATGATTAGGAAGTAGAAAGCCCATGTAGAGCCAAAATTTAGTATAGAAGGAGCTCTACAATGGAGTTTACCCTAACACATGTGCTATTTCATCCCTTACTAACAAGGAAACAAAAGTCAGTGCACAAAGCTTCATGTCAGGGACCACTGCAGGTTCCACACATTACCCCAGGTCCTAGTCCCAGTGTTGATCTTAACTCTGTGTGGCACTATCCATCAGTGTGCAATAGGTGCGACGCGACTCTCACAGCTTCCATTCTAACAACAACAATGTGAGGCTGCACTACACATTTGCCCTGTACAGATTTATCAGATCAAGGTAGATAATAAACACAGGAATACCTTCTGCTAGCAGTATCATATTTGAAGGTCTCCACTCTCACAGAAAAACACTTCTCACTGGTTTGCTGGACCTAAGTATATGCCATTACCACGCTACCTCCTGTAGCAGGAGGGAGCCTACAGGAAAAGCCACACAGCACAATACACTAGTCAATAACAGACCATACTAGGCCTACCATTGCTACCAAGTTTCTCATTTCCTCATTTCTAAAAACAATCAGTAAAGTTTCCTAGTAAAGGATGTTTAAGAAACTAAATGACTAAGTAGTAAAATATCTTGGATCAGCAATGAGCCACAAGAAAAAAAGGCAAAAAAAGGAGACAGATCTTCGATAAAGCAAAGCCAAAAAAACGGCCAAAGTAGTAATTTGGCTTAAAGCATATTTTCCAGTAAGTGATTCCCTAGAATCATCTTTGCTGAAGGTTGTCTTTTGGTACCCTGAAAACTCAGCTGCAGAACCTGCAGGTCCTGCAGTGTGGCAGCCCTACATGAATAAAGGTGAAGCCTGTAAAGTGGCCTGCTACTAAACAAGCAGACTTGAAGTGACTAAAATGAATGTTAATCTCCAGTCACTAACCTGTTCATTCTTTACCCATTTAAAATAGGAAGAAAAAAAAAAGCTTTGATCCAGCTCCAACACAAATACTGTTCTTTACATACAGTGTTCAATACATTCAGCCTTGATGTGAAATTATTTGAGACTGGCTGCATATTTCATAACTCTTGCTATTAACACCCAAGACTCTCATGGCTCAGAAATGCTGGACTGACTTTCTTGCAGGTAAACATTGATTTCCCTGTGAGAAAGACATACTTTAACAGCTGCTACCATGTCTACTGAAAAGACTTTTAATAGTAACCTCTCCAGAGGTTAAAAATGCAAAGACACGACTGGCACCAATGACTTGTAAAAGGTATTTCAATATTACAGATAAAAGAAAGAAGAGTGGGCTTGGTACCTACTGTTTGGAAAGCTGTATTGAAACAGCTTTTTTTTTCCTATTAAACATTCAATTCAGTATGATGGAAACAGATTCTGAAGACAAAGGTAGATACTGTATAAAAAACACAGCTGGAAGGAGGTAAATATTGGTTGATGCTTTTGTGAAGCAGCCTTGGACATACCTTCACATTGTATAGGAACCAGAGGAAGGCTTGATACCTGTTTATTACATCAGCTGCTAGCATTTAGTATGAATGTAGCATTTGCTGCACAGAGAACAAAATGAAGGATTGCAAGAGAAAGCCTTTTCCCTTGTATATCTGATCTAAACCAAAACAGGTTACACATAGTATCCACGGAAGCAGGAGTAGCACTCGTCCAAAGATTTGGGTCAAATTCTTACTTGTACCAGGTGACAGACCCTCTGCTGCCGCCAAGGTCCCAGAAATTACGGTTACTCTCCAGACAGGCACTTGCATTTTAAGGACCTGCCACAGCAGTTCCCACAATAAAACAGAAACCTTCCATCTTTAGTCAGGAGACATCAGCCCCTCTTTGCTCCCTCAACACAGAAAAGTCCTGGCAGCTGCACAGCTAGACCAGCTTTCACTGCAGCAACTCCTCTGCAGGAATAGGTCTCCTTTCCCTAGAAATTCAGTCCCTTTGCCCTCCCCAGTCCATAAACACCAGTCTTACAATTAATAAATTGCTTTGTGCCTGCAGCCAACTGAAGGAAAATGTATAAAAACAGTTTGAAACTCCCTGCCTAAGCACAGGTGTATGGTGGGCTGACCACTGTTCTTCCCTTTGTACATCTGGCTTATAGCAGGAAGGAGCCCGAGACATAGCAGAACAAAACCAACCAGCTAAAATCCAATTACTATTTTTCCACCTCTTTATCTGCATTATCTTTTAAGTTCTTAGAGAACTTTTCCTGTTACCTTGTATCTCCAAACTTATATATCAACCATCATCTTTGGGGATGTACAATTATACAGCAGCTCACCTGCTCTCTTTGCCACTACAACACTGCATCTCTCCTGTATCTCAGATAGGCAACATGCCACTACCTATCCTAACAGCCATAGACATTCATCAAGAAACGATGATGTTTCAAGTCAGACTACTTTAGAAGACACTATATTTTACTTAAACACAACTGTACAATTAAAACTTTATCTAAAGCACCTTTAGCTAAGACTTAATACTTTCAGTTTGTGTGTCCTGTTGCCAGCCTAAGATCATACATTCCCAAGTTTGGCTTTGATATGACATATCATAAGCTTGATATTCCTGACACTACCCAAGAGTATGGAAATAGAAGAGGACAAACTTAAAATTTTGTACTTAAAACCAGAAATAAATAATGAAAAGGCACAAGTCCCAATTATTTAAAGGCCACTTTAAAATCTATTCTATGTTTAGAAGCTTGTTCAAATAAAAAGCTATGCATGGCATTCAGGCATGCATTCAGGCATGGTAAGGACACACTGATGTCCTCTTTCTCAATGTCTGTGTCAGTGAACCACTTAAGGTTTTATGAAAAGCTGCTGAATTTGTGGGTTTAACTTTTCAGTTATTCCATAAGAGGACAGAGGTCAACAAGAACTTAACATTATAAATAAAAAAGGCCATGCTGACCTCTTTATACTTCTCCAACCAAACACAGGATATCTGTTAAATTAGCTAAGAGGCACACTGCCTGTTAAGTACACAGTGTTTTAACACAACATGCTTTCATTCTGTTATAAACACTTAATAGCAAGCGCACATCACAAGACACAGTGGAAGAGCTCCCCTACCGGGCTGATTGCTCACCATTCAAAAGCTTACAAACCACTTGAATTAACTGCTAAATAAATCTGTATACCTACCCCTTCTCTCCTGCCACAGCCCTGTAACACCCAGCAGCTGGCAGCAATCCAAGACGGAGCTTGAATTACTGCAGAGCCCAAGAAATTCTTGGGTTCATACTCACACACTCTTAGCCCTCCCTTCCCTCACCCCAACTTATATCCGATCTGTTTACTGGAAATGTGAGCCATTAGTAATAAATGGGTAACCTTCTGCTTCTCCAGTCAAAAAGGGGGAAGAGAAGGATTATCTAGAACTGGAAAGCAATCAGCACAAAGTGTATTTGGAAAGCCACAGATGGGAAGAAATGCTCCTCCTCCTTGTACATCCTCAACTTCCAGGTCCTCTCTGAATTTCCATTAAAACAAAAGTGTCACATGGTGTGATGCAAGCAGGTGGAGAGTCTTTTTGTAAAGTAGGTGCCATTTAATAGATTAAAATCATACTGCACATCAAAGCCATGTCACATCTCTCCCTTGCACTGCCTCAGTGTCTCTAGAGTCCCACTGTTTTCCTTACAGTTAGTCATGGTGCATAAAAAAAGCACATGCTTAAAGTACTTCCGGGATTGAAAGCTAAAATTTCTAATGATTTTGTCATTATCTGATGCCTAGTCAAATTTTTCTCTAGCCTTCCTTCTGCTTTTACGCCAGTCTTTGGTAGCTTTACCTAAGGAATGTCTGGCAGTGTGGGGAAAAAAAAAAAAAAGACAGAAAAGGCCTTGAGAAGCATCTCTAATCTTAGCCTCACTTCTGCAAGGGTAGGACTTAAGGCAGGAGTTACCTGCAGTTATCGGTGGTACTTTAAAGAATAACATGGCAGCAAGAAAGATAAAACTACAGGAACTCAAGACTAGAAGATCCCACTTTAAGCAAATCTCATTGATAGATTCCTCAATCAGCATGTTCCTGTGGGTATAGTTTGTTATGAAAATATCATCATACTCCCAATTTCTTTGAAATCCTTCTCACACTGAACTGGCCAGCATGCACGTTTTAAATACTCCAGTGGACATTCCTTTTCTTACTCTACCTTCTATACACATTCAACCACTGAAAAGGAGTTAAAGTGTAACCATTTTCACAGTGTTTCTAATGCTATACCAGAAACATGGTCCAGCTAGAACTTCTGCTCTAAACAACTGACTCTTGAGGAAGATGCAAAACCTTTAAAAATGCATCCTGACATGCAATATACCTGCAGTCACTTTTTCCTCTCCTCCCTCCTCTAGTGACCAGTCTGTCCTAAAAAGGACAGACATCACACAGCTGATTTGAGAGCATTTCCATCCTGACTACTGCAGACGCAGTAATAGTTTTTTTATATGAAAAAAATATTAAAACTAAAAAAAAGTGTCTCTTCAGAGATTGTCTCAAGGTTTAGAGCTGGACTGACCATGGGACAAATGACAGATTGCCAAAGGAGAAGAGATAGGGACTAAGAGAGAAAGACTTATTGTTTAGAAAACTAAAAAGCTTTAATGAAAATTATTTTTTTTTAAATCAAATATATACAAGACCAATATCAAACCCAATCCTCTTGATGGCAATTATATCACCATTACCACTGATGCTGTGTAGCAGGCACTGGGGAGCTCCCAGTCTGGCCCCAGCGGCAGATGTGAACCAGATTCAGGAGCTGGATTCTGGAACTGGATTCAGGAACATACACATCAGGATCAAAGACAGAATGGATGCCAGCCATTGAAGAAGAGAAGATTAACCCTTGTGATCCCTCAGCTTTATACTGAATGACATAGAATCATCAAATTGTCAGGGTTGAAAGGGACCTTAAAGATTATCTAGTTCCAATCCCCCTGCCAATCACAGGGACGCCTCCTACTAGGTCAGGCTGCTCAGAGCCCCATCCAGCCTGGTTTTAAAAACCTCCAAGGATGGGGTTTCCACCACCTCTCTGGGCAATCTGTTCCAGTGTCTCACCACCCTCATGGGGAAGAGATTCTTCCTAATGTCTAACCACAGTCGACCTATCTCTAGTGTTAATCCATTCCCTCTAGTCTTATCACTGCCCAACAGTATAAGAAGTTCCTCCCCAGCTTTCTTGCAGGCCCCCTTAAGATACTGGAAAGCCACTGTAAGGTCTCCCCAGAGCCTTCTCTTTTCCAGACTGAACAACTCCAACTCTCAGTCTGGTCTCATAGGAGAGGTGCTCCAGCCCGCTGATCGTCCTCGTGGCACTTCTCTGGACATGTTCCAGCACAACCATATCCCTCGTGGAGTTAAGTACCTTCCAGGTCAGTTTAGGGTCACCTGTCCTGTCTGCTTCTCTCCACAGGTGCAGCCTTTTACTTTCTATACCCCTAACGTGGTAGACAAGTAACCTTGGTCTGCTTACTAATCCTCAGCAGTAACTGTAAGCATCAAGCAGTGTCACTGCTAGAAGTGATAACACACTGCCTTCAAAATTATGCCATTAACTTCAGAAAGCGCAGTTACTCAGAAGAGACTGAGCTGAAAAGTAAAATCATTTAACAGAATTAGTTCTGTTCTAACCCATATCAAGACACATTGTTTTAGTATTGTATCTTTATAGCATGTTCCACAAGTCATCTACATCAGGCTCATTGTAGCTTTCCTTATTTTTGTCACCTTTATGATTCAATGGTTTGGAAGAGATTAACCCAAGAGGTAGCTTTTGGTGCTAGGATATATTCAGAAGAGCCCTGAGGACCCAGGGCAAGGACTGGGAATGCAGATACAAATCAACAGCTGGATACAGTTCCACTCTGTTCTTTACATTTTCCCCAGAAAACCACAAACACTAAGATCCCCTGTTTCTGGAAGGCCCCCTCACCAAATTGTCTGCAGACAAATAATACATTGCTGAAAACTTAGCTGCATCCAGACTTCAATAGCAGCAAGTTTGATATGTCTCAAGACCAATACAGACAAGGTTTAACTCCCTTACAAATTAAATCTCCTCTTACTACCTATATTTCCCAGCAATTGAAGACATTCAGATTCAAAGCACTAGCCAGATTCCATTTTTTGCAATCATCAGTAATTAAGAGATTGATATGATGTAGCTAATAAATCTATAACAAGAACACATATCATTCTTGCCTGTGAATCTTGGTTCAGAACACAAAGAGTAATTCTAGTAGCATAGAAGTAATCAAAAGCCAGGCCACGTTTTGTGTCTACCTATAGCACAAGCCAAATCCTACTGATGTCCTCAACTGATTTGGATTTAGCCACATACTGCCAGCATGCTGGCAAGTGGCCAGAAGAGATCATCAGCAGATGGCAGAATTGACAACAGTCTATTTTATAGTTAGACCACACAGCTGTGTCTGTATTTAATGCAGAAATAAGACTTTTTGAAGGAGGAGGAAAAAAAAATGGATTCAGAAGGCTCTGTAGATTATTTCTCTACTCCCCCAAGAGAGCAAATGAGAAAGATAAAAAACACATGGGTTACCAAGAAATGCCTTGAATAAGAAACTATGCTGTAGCCTACTAGCATTTACTAATGAGTGTGTTCTTGATTTCTACACAATGGCTGTGGACATGCTCCTGGTCAATCAGATGACTGGGGCTTTATCTGTTTGCTCAGATATCTGGGGGTATTACATAGCAAGACACATGGCACATGCAGGTCAGAATTAACAGGCTCCAACATACAGCCCACTGCACAGCTAGGGCATCAACTTTGGTCCATGTTTTAGAAAGATCTTACAATATTTGAGATGGCTGCTTTAATGTGTTTGAAAACAGGGACTTCTAAGTTATCCCTCCCTAGGTAATCCTTGTTGCTATACTATAACCAAAAGGTACAAGCTATTGTCATCAGTTGTATCATGGTTTAGAGAAATCAGCTAAAGTCAGAGGCACTTGTGCTATGTACAGTTCAAGTGCTCAGCTAAAGACCACCCCTTCCTTGAGCAGCTTACAATCCCTCTAAAACAAGACAAGTAATACTTCATTTCACCCTGGTTTTCAGCTTTTCAGGTGGAAGAAATGAGGCTGAGCATATTTCTGTGGCTTTCTCAGCTTCACAGCCTGTCAGAATAGGGTTTATTGCTGAATCTCAGTGGCATAGCTCTGAGAAAGCCATGCCCAAAACGAAGTCAAAGAGTCCAGAAGACAGAGCCCAAGTCCACAGATGGAATGAAAATCCACAAGCAGTTCCCGTGTGCCAAGAACTACAGTATGTGTAAAAGTGAGTAACAAAGGAAAATTAGGGGAAGAGAGAAAGAGGAAGATTGGGAGAATCTGCGGGTGGGGAGAAACCATTAGCAGTGATACTGCTGCTTTCCTTAAACCCTCTCCTGAAAGCTTTAGACATGATTGAGCTGATGTTTTTCATATGAGGTAACAAAATATTGCAAAGCTAGAGATCATAAACAGTCTACCACTAGCCAGCTAATTTATATCATTATTTGCAGTTTTAAGCTTAATCAGCACCATGTGTCCCCACGACATGACTGAGTAGCACTGCACAAGGTTAGACCATCTGGTGCTGGGTTTTACTTTCTTTTGATATTTAACTGCTTCCACTTTTGTGCCCACTGTTTCCCTGAGCTTCAGTCCCTTTTGCCAGATAAGATCCCATGTATAGACGTAAATGCAGATAGAATATTTTTGCCTCCCACCTCCATAATCACTCACAAGCACATAATTTCTCAAAGGCTTCCATGCCTTATACAGAATCCATTTCTTTGCTTTCTTTAGCTCACCTTTTCCCCACATCTGACCTCTTAATGAAACAACTAATATCAGTCCAAGAAAAGTAATGTCATCTTCCAATCATGGTCCATGTTGGCCAGATGCCCCCTACTGAACATACATAAGCAGAGTTCAGCATGACCACATCTGTCTTTGATCCCTAAAAGATCCAGTGCCTCTGCAAGAATGCCAAGTTTTTTCATTACTGAGTATCAGAGATCTGATAAAGACCAATATGCCCACACTGCTCATGGGCCTTGCTCACTTATGCATCAGTCAGCACAAAAACTTCTTGAGTGAGAGAACTTAAAACCACCACATAGAATATTCTAGAGCAGGACTTGGTACTTCATCCAACTGCTCCTATCAAAATATTCCCCTTAATCTAAAGCTACAGATAATTCCACTAAGTACAAAACTTCCAATACCAAAAAGCTGAGATAAATCAATTTTCCTTGCCTGCAGTACAATCTGGGTTTAGCCACTTAGTACATCTTAATAAACAAGTTACTCTTTCAAAGGAAAATAAATTAAATGCTTTGCCTTAAGGGACAGATTTACTTAATAGTTTGGTGTTACAATGACAGAACATATGATCTGTCCGTATGAACATCTTTTGTTCTCTGGAACATTTTGAAAATGGGTGGTCTGTCTGCCTCACAGCAGACCATGCTTAAGCAGCAAAACACCCCTTCAACCATAGCAGTGCCCTTAAAAACACAGGAAAACCATTTTGTTAATCGGTAAAGAAATCAAACAGAAATCAAAAACAAAAAGAAGTGCTCCTGTGGAAAGCAATTTCCTAGTGTCCAAAGTTTCAGATGTGATAAGTGCACTCCAAGTGACAGATTTTAAAAATAAAATACCTTAAATCATGTTCCTATAATACATAAACCATTTATAATAAAATAATTAAAAACACACCACAAAGTGGCTGCTAAAGGACTGTTTGTACTTTAAGGAAAAAAGAATTTGATGAAATATTTTCAGAGTAATATTATGGCTGAAGCTGCCATCCCTATTTGCCATCCTCCTGACAAACACAGACATGGCATCAACTGAGAAAGCTCAGCTTCTCTGTGCTCCAAGTAGTCATCCACCTACAAGTACCTGTGACATGAATATCACAGAATGGACAACAAGCATGAAGCCAATCCTGTTAGCAACCACAGACCAACTGCAACACAAAAAATACTGCATCTCTAATTATCTGTCCACATACATGTATTTTCTAGATGCAGCTGCATATATTTCATTTATAAGGCAAAGTGATTGTTAAGAAGGGAGATTTAAAAATTGCTCTACCAGCCCTGAAGGAAATTCCTCTCTATGGACACCTCCACTGTAGATACTGTTATCTTATCCCATACACAATTCACACACAGCCAGATGAAATAATTCCCTATCACAGCCAGTAGCAGCACTGATGTTTATTATGACTATTTAATCCTTATCCCAAAACCACACATATATTGACAGGCAGTAGAAGCAGCAATTGTTTTCTCCCTTCTTTCTGACAGACCATACACCAACCTACCTCTCCTCAGGTTCTTAAAGTACAGAAATAGCTGTATCTGATCACAGTAATGGTCTATCCATCTCTTCTATACCAATTCACTGGGGGGTTTGTTTGTGCCCTGATGCATGAGAGTTTCTCCCCTTCTAGATATTTAATCTCATTTTGAGTAACGTGAGCTCTTCCGGGCTCAAGTTTCCCTTCAGCCTGTAGTCACCCTAGTTTGTCAATTATATCAAAATTAGTGATCACATTTGTAACCCCCTTTGCAACAAATGTCTCTAGTTGCCAGACTGTAAGCATAAAAGGCATTTTAGATTGAAGTGTCCCTGCAAAAAAGAGTATCATGATTGGGGGGGGGGGGAGTTGAAGGAGTCTGTGATCCTATAGGAAGCAACTCAAAAGGGAAAAAATGAAAAGCTGTGCTTTTCTATAGGCAAGTAGCATTAACAGGCCCAACAGCAAAATGTTATGGGGATGAAAAGTCAGGATACCTAACAGGAATTCAATAAGGCTTCATTAAGAGCTCTTTCAGGATCTTAAAAGTAGGAAAAAAAAAAGGGTGATACAAAAATGCAAACAAAGATACATTGAGAAGGGCGAGTATAAAAAGACTAGTACAAGCAGAGACAAAAGTCAGACTAAGGCACAGGCACACTATGAGTCACAACTACCAAGGGAAATAAAGAGACAACAAGGAAGTTACATTAATATATTAGAAGTGAAAAGATGCAGAATAGACAGACCCATTACTGTAGGAAAGTTTTTAGTTAATCAACAGAGAGCGTTGAGAAATACCTGATGGCACCACACAGATTGAATTACTTTGACTTTAGGCTTTGACTTTAGGCTTTATATTATTATTTATCAGATTAGAAGTTAGGAATGGCAAAATAGGAAAACAAATTTTAAAAAGGTAAAATAACATAGGTAGGTACACAGACTATATTTAAGCCTAATGAGATGTACTAAGAACACTCGAAGAATAAATTAGGTTTTCAGAATTCATACTGACTAGGTAGAATCCCAAAAGGAAGAAGTGAATTACCAGCTGTAGAAAGGAAAC
>JANHFX010005698.1:26810-62535 GCA_027560015.1 Chloroceryle amazona
ACAAATTTTAAAAAGGTAAAATAACATAGGTAGGTACACAGACTATATTTAAGCCTAATGAGATGTACTAAGAACACAAAAGATGTTCATACGGACAGATCATGTACTAAGAACACTAAGAACATTAGGTTTTCAGAATTCATACTGACTAGGTAGAATCCCAAAAGGAAGAAGTGAATTACCAGCTGTAGAAAGGAAACAATGAGAAGGCATGGTGAGCATATCCTCAATACCCATAAAATTACTGAAGTGAAGGAACAAAACTTAATTTAGAATCATGTTGGGAATAACAGCAGTCAGAGAGCAAATTACATCAAGTCAATCTATGACTGAAAAAATGTCAGAGAAGTAGATGTGCAACTTAACTGCCTGAATATATCTAAGCTATACTACCTGATATTTCATTAATAGGCTAAGGAAGCATGGCTCATATCAGTTTACAGCTACAGTAGCACACAGGTGGCTAAAAAGACATTCTTGATCAATTGTTCTTGGTAATTCACTATCAAGCTCGAAATATGTGAAGCATGGCATTCCAAGGGTTTACTCAGCATCCAGTCCTACACAATATTTTAACAGTGACTTCATGAAAGACTAAGCACACTTGCAGATTTTGTGGAACTTAAAGGACTGAGCTAACAGCCAACACCATTTCTCCATTTCCAAATAAAGACATTTAATTATTTCTTCAACTAAAAGTGATTGATGCAGTAAATGCAAAATGAAAGCCCTCAGATTCAAAAAAGGGTATACATGCTTGCATCAGCCTTGCAGTATTTAAAGAGTCTAACACCTTCTATCACTCTCATCCTGCTGGTTTGATGCTATTCCACCTGCTGTCCGAGAACCAATGTGTGACAGGCTTGAGTTTGGAAATCATTCTGCCAGGCAACACAGTAGTAATAACCTGACCATACCAAGTCATGATTTATTATAAAAGCTTAAGTATCACAAAAATAATAATAGCTGGTCCTTCTATGGACAAATAGATTAGGCGCCTAGGCCCAAACACACATTAAGAGAGCTGCTATCAGGCTGAACAAAACCACTCAGACATAAATAGTTCCATCACACTTTTGAAATCATGAGGGTTTCAAGTCTCTGGAGACATCTAGAGATGAAGTGTCATAAAGTGGTTGAAACTGGCATCTAAACATCTCTGAAGGGCACGTAAAAGTATGCTTGCAAAACCATCTTTCATGTGCTCATTTTCACAAACAGTGGTGACCTGCAGCAAAGGGGATTACCTCACAGAGATTAATGACCACTTGGAGTTGATGTTACAAAGCTTTATTTCAATTACTAACTATGCCTAGATAACAGCTGGCACCCCAGAAATGTCTCGCTTCCCAACCATTAGAGCAACTGTAGAACCCCTCTACCTCAAGGAAGTTGTCACCAGATAGAGATGAGAGAGAATAAAAGGATAGGCTTTGGAAAGAGGATTGTTGCAACATCCAGAGCAGGCAAACAGCTGCTACCAGACAAAGCCTAGAGTGAAAAGTCAGCTTCTGGAAAGCTTTTGTAAGAATTTCTTTCCTATTACTCTGTCACATTAGTTACTGTTCCTAAAATGAAACAGCAGGGACAAAACCATCAAGCTTCTTTCAGGTAAAACAGTAACAGAGGACAAGAGTTTTGCCTCCCTAAGCAAGATTTGCAGATCTCTCTTCCATGTACTATCTCCCCTCCCCTAGGTATGGAGGCTGCGACATCTGAAGGTCAGGCTCTCCTTCATCCATGTTATCAAATACTGTTTTTCGAGGTTCCACATCTCCCTTGGGGCAGAAAATAAAGCAGAAGGGGGGAGGAAAACATACTCTGTATGCAATCTCATAGCTGTAAGACAAATAGGTAACATTTTTTCAATAAGTAAGGAGAGAACCAATTCACAAACTGTCAGTTCCACTATAGATTTAGCCTCTTGAAGATTTGCGATTCAAAATTTTAAGGAAGGGACATACAACGTCATAATAGCAATCTCAAGCCTTCACAGAACATGCAGTTCGAGGAAAACCACACATGAAAACCCAATAATTTATACAATAAGGAACATTTTTAAAAATACACTCTACAGCAAAAGTGTGACTGAATCTTTTGAAATTAAACTCTATTATTTTATACTGCTCAGATACCATAACCTGCAGCATGAGGCCACAGACGGCACAGTCAACCCACAACTACTTCAGTTCTTGGGACCAATTTGGTTTTGGAATAGCAGACTTTGACGAGGCTCCTATCCAGGACTGTTCCTTTTTCATATGCTGTACCTCCTACTCCGTGCCAACCTTTTTAAACTTTTTAGAGCCTGTAAGGATCACAAAAATAATACAAATATTAGCACACTAATAGTTCTAAACACATCATCAATTTTCTTCCAAACAAAAGAGTACAATGGAATTATCTTGGGGATCTTATCAATGTTTATAAATATCTGAAGGGTGCGTGTCAAGAAGAGGGGGCCAGTCTCTTTGCAGTGCTGCCCTGTGATAGGACGAGGGGCAGCAGTCAAACTGGAACACGGGAAGTTCCACCTCAACATGAGGAAAATCTTCATTACTATGAAAGTGACAGAGCACTGGAACAGGCTGCCCAGAGAAGTTGGAGTCTCCTCCTCTAGAGACTTTCAATACCCATCTGGATATGCTTGTGTGCAACCTGCTCTAGGTGAATCTGCTTTGGCAGGGGGGTTGGACTGGATAATCTCCAGCGGTCACTTTCAACCCCTACCATTCTGTGATCTGTGAGAAAAATCTTTCTTTTCTGAAGTTTATTGGTGAGACAGTACTAAGACTAAGGAGAATACATTCCCCCAAATCACAGTTTCCCTATTCACTTTCCTAATTGACTCCAAATTTATATCATCACTAGCAATGGCTTAATTTACAAATCCAAGCATCCAAGAAACTGCTTTACACACTACAAAGATACAAAAGGGTATGGTGAATT
This sequence comes from Chloroceryle amazona, assembly GCA_027560015.1. Classification (NCBI taxonomy): domain Eukaryota; kingdom Metazoa; phylum Chordata; class Aves; order Coraciiformes; family Cerylidae; genus Chloroceryle; species Chloroceryle amazona. The sequence goes on from JANHFX010005698.1 coordinate 29,760, forward strand.
AAATTCCTCCATATTTCTGATTTGTCTCTCATTCACATCCAACAAGAACAGCTGAAATTGTCTTGCAAATAAGATGTTTATAGCTTTGTGAGATACTTTCCAACTTTACACCAGATGACCAAGAATGTTATTCTTAAAGCTAGAAAAACTAAAATTTTCCTGTGAAAAGGTACAGACCCATGTTTTACACATTAGTTAACTCCTGTTTGACACAAGTCATTTTTGGCACCTGCAGACTTCCTGAGGATACCCAGGATAAAGTCTTAGGGATAGGAGGTTTGAGGAGAAAAAAAAAAAGAAAATAAATAAATTGCACACATGTCTGGTTTGGAGCCAAAACTAGTCCACAGATCAAAAGGCTCCAACCCACACAACACACTAAGGTAAGTGTATTGAAGAGGTCTGCTGTGCACAAGACTACCGTTTTCCCCTGCAAGTACCAGTAACCATGTGCTTACTATATGTAGCCTTTAATGTCTATTAGTAAAAATAATCCACAGCCTCCTTGATAGACATCCACGCTGTGAATGCTACCATCCAGGTCCAATCCTCTCTTCAAAAACTGACAAAGACAGACCTCTACTGAAAGACCCCTACAAAAGAAAAATGAATGCAAATTCTACAATAATCTGGAAGAAAAATAAGTACTATGGTTTGTTTGGATTGGGGGGGGGTGTTTATATTCTAAATAGAGGATTAATCACCCTGCTCTCCTGCCCTTTTACACATAAGGTATCACCTTCTCGCCATCACAACAGGTGTGTTCTAGCCCACCCATAGCTTCAGAGATTAATTGGATAGTCCCTGTGCCTCAAAAAAGACCATAGTTTTTTACCCAGTGATTACTATTTACAGGTCTGATTACAGGTCTGTTTAATAGCATTGTTTCTTCAAAGCTGACCCAAGGAACTAAAGTGTTTCCAGTGTTGCTACCTGCAAAGTTGAAAGAAATCCTTCAATTTTATGACTACTGTAGCCTTCTGGAAAAGCTAAAGGAAGTTATAATTAGCAAGTTCAAAGTTTCATCAATGGATCCCTATTGCCAGACTTGCAAGCTTTTTGTGCTTCAGTCCGTTCTTTCCACCAGTTCACCCCCCCTGCAAGAGCTATGTTTTTGCTCATTTGAGATCTAGTTGTTCTTGAGGTCCTGTTTCAAGGAGAGGGGAAGGTCCAAGAGCTGTTAAACTCACTGTTGGGAGACATGGCAAATAAGAAATTTATTAACACATTCACAAGCAAAAAAAGTCATAAACCTTTTACCACGAGCTTCAAAAATGTAACAAGTACATGAAACATTTGTATTTTGAGCAATGCATTTCTGAATCCCGTATTTGTGCTCTTCCTGAGCAAGTCAGCACAAAGACAAAGAAAGCTAGCAGCAGCAAATGAAGAGTGGAAAGGAAGGGGGGAGAGAGAGATGTAGCTTACATATTTAATTGCACTGAGTAGTATCTGTGGAAACATTCCTGTAATTCATCAGATAAGCAAGAAATTCAACTGTCTACATAGCCATTCACCAGAACTGCACAGGGACACATCGTGCTTTTACTTCTCTGAAGAAAGTGAGAAAGACTGTCTTCATTTCTTTTTCCTTAGAATATACTATCCAGATTATGAATTCCACAGCAATGAAGGTATCAGCTTCTCCTGCAGAGGCTGGGGAATCAGAAGATTACAGCATTTCCTCTGGAAAAAAAAAAAATCTTTGCATATCATCAGTTATTTTAAGCAAATAGTTGGATCTTTCCATAAGCTACTCTTTACAGTAGCATTTAGATGTATATACTTGCACAAATCATATGCAACTTCATTTACCAAGAGACAGAAATCTGGAGGGTCAGTAATTGAGCCTTCAGACACACAGATCTGTGTCAGTTTACCGAACGTTCTTTCCCTGTAGAGGGCAATATCACGGCTGGGGATGGAGTTTCTCTAGCACTGGATAGGTGTGTTATTAGGATTTCACAGCAGAAAAGCTGCTTAATTGAAATGTCTCTCCATCTTCCCCGGCAGTTACCTAAGTAATTACACAACACACCACCACAACCAGGAAGCTGGTAGCAATACCTTCCCAAATAGATCAGCAATTTGATGGGATGGGGGACAAAAAACAAACTATAGATTTCTCAACCATATGTATTTCTATTAAACCAGTAGCAGCTAGGCAGGGAGTTAGCTAAAACCAGCAAGTGAACCTCAATGTTTCCTCTATCATGAAACAAAGATTATTGATGAACAAAGCTAAAAAGAGTGGAGGTGTCCATGTTCTATTTTTCTGCAATAAACTATATTTCCTCACACCTATACTTTGACACTTATGCTAAGTTATACACATAAAAGCCTCCTCTATTAATCTGCTGGAGAAAAACTGCTTTTCCTAGTTTTCTGATCCCAGATGACAACTATGACTTTAACCTAAAATAAGCTCCCTAAAGCATTGCTACAAGCAAGGAAGCATTACACATCACCTGGCAGAGTAATTCCTGTTCCTCAGTTTGGATATAGCATCACTAGAACATGGGGGAACTCAGTCACAAAATAGAATCACAGAACCCCTCAGACTCAAAAAGACCTCAGGAAGCCTCAGATGCACCTGTCTTCCCAAAGCAGGGCCAGCTGATAGGAGTACACTCAGGTGAGCTGAATTCACGTTCTCTGAGGAGCATTTCTGATACCAGTTCAGACCAAGCCACCCTGATGCTAGTACATCCACAATGACACTGCAAGGAAGGCACAAGAGAAGAAAGAGGGTTAGAAGGTGCTGATATCCCCCCTACTACCTGAAATCAGGACACGTGTGAAGAATCAGCAGCAGTTATACCTCTGCTTCAGCCTGAAAGTAAGGTCATTTCAAGTCTGGGGAGAGGTTGTTCATTTTACGCAGGATATGCAACTGAATTTTATATTCCTTGACAGATTTGTGAGACTTAGATTTCTTGACTTTACCTTATATGCAAACAACCAGATTAAGAATTCCCCCAGCCACCTCTTTGTAACTGTCACTCACATTTGCTTGTCACTCCTGTGAGTAAAGCCTAACCACACCTCACATCAACATGACAACTCGGATTTTTCCTCTCTAAGATTTGTTCCCTTCATTTACTTTACAGCACATTCTTTACTCATTTTTCTTTAGAATAAATAGCACAGTATAGAAAGTTAGATATGTAAATCTTTGCTGGATCACAACCAGGAAGGGCCCTACCACCATTTCATGCTATTTAAGAAAAAAAAATCCAACACTTTCCTGTGATCAGTTTTAGCACTTTAATCATTATGAGGTTATTCTATTGCCTGCAGCTAGTCTTCCCAAAATGTAGAGAAACAGATGCATAGTAAAAGCTACTTACACTCTGGATGAGACTAATCAATACAACTCTAAATTGTGTGTTTATTTCCACTTCTTTCAAGGGAAATAGCAACTAAAAAGCAACAACTTTTATCTGGAGAATGGGTAATTATGGACAGCAAGTGTCATTTCAATACAAATAGGGGAATAAATGCAAATTACACAGCACTTAACTCTTACAAATTGGCCGTTAACTGAGACAATAGTCTACAAGATGTTGTTTGGAGTATCTCATTAATAAAATTCAAAATTGTTTGTTCAAAATTATATGCAATCATTGTCATTTTATCACTGGCCAAAAATAGTCCCTCACTGCATGATTCAACATATAATTGTATCACAGTTTGCCAATAAAATCATTCTATCTATAGGAGAAAAGCAGAACTGTGCCACACTAACACAGAAATGTCACACACTAGTGAAAGGAAATGTTAGTTCCAAGATGAATTTGCTGCTAAAGACAAATGTTCTCGAAAGACTAAAGACTGCACTTAAAGTGATGGGTCACTTCCATAAAATTATTTTAGCAGGTCTGAAAAAACATCTTGTAATCTGTTTCTACTTGAAAGTAAAACCTAGCTACGATAAACCGCTTAAGAACACCTGTACCTAAAACTTTAATCTTCTGGTTTGAGTCATAACATTGAGCACTGCATACTCAGTTGTGAATTACCTTGAAAAGCTGCTCTACAACAGAGAGGTAATACACCATCTCTCCAGCATCATGAGGGACTAACTATCCCCAGCTGCTCAGGCCCTTATGGAGGTTGACAGTGATCAGCTCTCCTGCAGCCTAGTACACCTAGTATAACAAGATCAACCACAGTTTCCTTGATTACTGTGGAGACTGTGCCTCAAACAGCACTGTCTATTTTTACCTATAGCAAGCAGCCAGAGCTTGGTCTGGACCACAGTCTGCGCAGAAGCTAGCACATCAGACCTGCAGCTGAAAATTCCCTGTAGTGCCTGGATGTCCTGTTTCCGCTCCCCATACACTCAATCTTAAACTCAGCGTTTTTCCCTACACATCTTAGCTCTATGCTTGACTTCATGCTTCTAGGCAACCTGCGGCATAGCCCCACCAGTGCCTTCATCCTCCCTGAAAGTTCCCATAGTCTATCCTTCCCCTTGAGCCTACACCCACTCTCACATCCTACCTCCTCCTTGCCTGTTGCTGGCACAGATCTGTCGTACAGAGTTAATGACAGCTCAATTATTTCTGCCATTTTTATACATTGCAATGTCAGAATCTCCTCAGTTGAAGTACTTTTTAAAAAACAAAACACATTCAACAGTATTTCCTTATAGGATGACCAAAAGCATAAGGTGTATATGTTTTTAAACAAAAATGTACAGTACTTTTGTAAGATAATGGAAAATATATAAAAACAAACAACAAAATTAAAGGGGACATACAAATATCAAGGGAGAAATTAATTGCATTGAGTGTTGACAGGAGAGATAAATATTCAAGTGAAGAAAATGACCAGCATTCTCACTGCTTCAAAAGCACCTAAGTCTTGACTTATTGACAGATCTGTCTCCAACTCTAGAAATTATGCTCCCACCAAAAGTTAATCAATACTTCTCAGAAGGGGCAATTTTAGGCAGCAGTTGAAACCAAAATCCAAGTCAGCTGTGCTGTATCTCCCTAGGGGTAAAGAGCAGACCAAAGCAGGAGCAGACAGAATAACTGCTTTACAAGGGGGATAATGACAAGGGGGTTGACAAGCACCACACTGACTTTATAAAATGTTTCACACACTAATTATGCAATGCAGCTAATACCACAACGGGGGTGGAAGACGACTGGAAAAGCAGAACACTGTTCATTCATTGTGATGCCATGTTGTTCATACATTACAGAAGCATCTGCCTGTGTTTTGACAACGTGACAGTCCATCACTACCTAAAGCACAAGACTTGCTGTAGGCAATTTGACCCTTTTCTTCCTTTCCTACGCCCTCTTGCTTACTCTGAGGAACACAGGCTCTTCAGTAATAGCATATGATATTTTTAAAAGCAGGCTCTAGTTTAGGATTATTTTGCATGTTGAGTAAGCCCACAGGCACACTCAGTATTTTCTGTGCAATTGCAGCTACTTCTCTGTTATCAGGAGGAATGACAATTAGTTTTCCTATTCACACATTTTTCAAGTGTGGGACTAAAAAAAGTGTGGGTCTAGAACTTCACCCAAAACATATGCTTAAAGCAGCTTGGGATAAGTAGGTCAAGCAAGTGAGGACTTGGGCCTTGTTTTTGTTATTTCTATTTGTTTAGGTGATAAAGTAAAACTGTGCCTCCAAATAGAGGTGTTCATATGCCTTATTTCTTCCACAAGTAGCAGTACCTGAGCAGATGGTCAGATCAAGGTACCCATCCGTACAAGGTTATTCAATCACCATTAAAGAGTGTTGTTTAGAAATATGATGGTAGGTACTGAAACTGCAAGACTGAAGAACTAGAGGTTAAGTCAAACACTAATATTTGAAAGAGGAGATGAAAAGACATGGATTTACTGCCTTTACTTTCTGCACAAACCAGTTACCTCCAGTCTGCACACACAAGCAACCTCAAATAAAGCACTCTACAAAAAGCAAAACTGAACAACATAAGGAGCCTTGCATCCTTGCCCCTCCATCAGGGCAAGTAAGTGATTGGGGGCCTACTTTCCAGATGGGGTCAGCCCACCAGTGAGGGGCTTTCTAGGCAGCAGTTTTAGTGGTTGGGGAAGACTGCAAGTGGGGTGCATGTACAATTTGAACACTGCTCGTTTCAAACATCCAGAAAGCAGCTTTTGTTCAATATTACCGACATACAGTTGCATTTGGACTAGAAATTTAGCTGTCTGCTGGGTCTGATTAGGAATTGCCTCTCAAACCACCACAGCCTCTTCAAATGCACACCTACTTGGATAACAAATTCCTTCTACTCTCTCCATACCAAGTACCTTTACCGGGACCTTATGCAAAATTTGTAAGTGCTTAGTGTCCTGAAATGTGTTACTATTTAGTCCCACACAACACCTGATTAGTGATCCACAGCAAGTCAAATCAAAACTCACTTCTACCTATCTGTGCAATTCCTTTTCACTGCTGCCTACACCATAACAGCAATAAAGCACTTAATGCTTTTTTCTTTAGAATATTTTCTTTAGAATATTGCATCTGAAATAGTATTTTAAACAGCACAAAGGCAACTCATCCCCTGCTCACAAGACCTTTACTCCAAAGTTTAATTTTATGTTATATCCAGCCTAAATGCTGATATTCTCATCCAAGCAAAGCTTACTTTGAAGTCCTAAGAATTTCTCCAACCATTATCTTGATAGCAAAGTGTTATGCTCAGCACAGTACTGCTATCAAGAAAAATAAAAAGGCTTTGTTTTGTAGGTATTTAAAGAAATTAACACAAAAAATCCAGCAATTCTGAATATAATGATGTAATTACATGACACCATTGATGAGAATCAGCTGAAGTTAAGAGCATCCTGTGCTCCCTGCTGCCTTGCACTTTACACACTTTCACTAGGACCACACTGTGTCAAACAAAATATGGAATAATGATTTCCACCCTTTTGCACTCATATCACTCTAGCCCAAGCAACCACAGAGAGTACAAGCCAAGCTGTACCCAAGTCTAGTCAAACTGCTCTGATTCACAAATCAAGGGTTTCCACATGCAGTCATCCTACCACGGATTTTAAAAGACTGAAGACAGTCATGCTTCTAGGACCACAGAATGTAGCTGAAATGCCATGTGATGGTTCACACAAAAGCAAGAAGCAGGAAGGGGTCTTGTGCATTAGAGTCACAAGAATATCACATACACCATTGTACCTCACTGATGTACCAAATTAGAAAGCAGATGCCACACCACTGTGCTGCCTCTTAACACAAGGTACCAAGCTGGCATACATAGATGGGTACAGATCAGCCCTCCAGTGCTTCACAGGGAAGTCCATACGTTACAGCTAGGCCAGGGCCAGCATGAATGGTGGAACTGCTCTGAGAGGCACACTGCATTAATTGTGCAAACTCCAGGCATCGCAGTAAGAAAGGGGGAAGCCCAGATAGAGGGCTTGCGGGCATCCTATCTACAATCAGAAACCACTACTGACCTTTGCAGATACATTGACACAGAATCAGCCTGACAGTGGAATCACTTGCAGGATCAAAGCTATAGTGATCTATGCTGTTTACTGAAGAATAAGCCCAGAAAAAGGCTATCACAACATAAATACAAGGGTTTGATTGTGTTACCACTTTTAGCTATTCTGAAAGCAAGGTAACAACTGAGAGAGCATTTCATGGCTTTTGATTTCTCAGTCCAACAGCTTCTCCCCACCTGTGTCTACAGATGAGAGCACTAAGCACAAGGCAGGGTGAAAAATGCAAGACCTAGAATTACAGGTCATTTACCAAAGTTACCTCCTTTTGCCTTCAAGTAGAAGCATATTAAACATTAGTTTTATAATGACCCAGGTGGTAAATAACCCTTGCATAGTAAAATTCCCCAATGGTCATAAAACTAGATGCCTAGATGAAGGAAAAAGGAGGTGAAATGTTTGTGGAAGCATTTTCTTTCCCTCCAATACCATGCCCATTGAAAGTTCAGGGACTTGAGGGAAGTTTGTATCAATATAACAGCATTTTTTCTCTCATTTATATAATGAAAGAAGAATAAGCAGCTGTGTTTACAGTTCACAACTTAGAATTTATTTATTACCACATCAAATTATTCATGTGACTTAATAAATCCACTTACACTATTATAACTGTGGTGATAAGTTAGTGATAATACTGTTTAACTACAGCACATTGAAGTTTTACAACACCTTTGATCTGAAGATTTCTGTAGAAAATGGAAAACTGGTAAAGCTGCTTATGGCCCTTATACAATGGGTTCTTTGCTTGTAGTACTTCAGACAGTGAAACTTGGGCATTGGAATCTACAAAGAGTTACAAGTCCGTAAAACTTGCACCTCTAGCTAAGGGCCTTGGTCCTAAAAATCCTTCTACAGGTCTTCTTGTATGCTCTGGAAACACAAGGGGACAAACACATCCTGTGTTTGGTAACCCCTTTCCTGGGGCTTCACAGCATTTAGGAGTGTCAGAAATATAATGCTAATCTTTCAGAAGAGAAAGCTGTCTAGGTGGATGACTACTGATGTAACATGATTAATCTGTATTTCCATGTCACAAGCAAGAGAATAAATACTCAGAGCAACCCCCTCAGACTTTCTACTTAGTTTAAATGGTGCTGCTATTGTTTAAGAGCAGAGAGCGGTCCTTTCCTCTGTGTACACATTGCACACCATAACAGAACCCTGCTTTCTACAGACACTTAGCATTTAGCATGAGATTGAAATAATTAAATACAGCAGCCAGCATGATTGAGTCTGAGGGGCATGAAAAGGTAAAATGAATCAGGAGACAACTCAACCAGTACTAATTAAGCAAGAAAGAACATGACATTTGTGTACAAAGTTTCATAAACAATTCCAATGAGTTGTATCTTTTCTACTCCTAACCTGCCCTATTATTAATGTGACAATCTCATGTAACACATTAGATAACATTAAGCTTGGCCTTGAAAATATAACATTGTTAAGGAGTCTGTCATTTTAATTAAAGCCCTACCGCGTCTGACAGACAGCAAAAAAGTCTCTTAGCTCACACCAGACAACTTAAGCTTTCAGTGCTGGGTGTCAGCAAATACTGATTTTTAATGGCAAACAAATGAAAGTAGAATTACTGGAATCAGGTGAACTTTAAAGCTTAGCAATGGCTATGGGTTAGGAGGCATGTAGTGATAATCTAAAGATAACAATTTTATCAATTATGCCAGTTCAAAAGAATAATATTTCAGAAGGTAGGCATAACTTAATAGCCCTATGTGCATATCATTCCAACATGTAGAGTCCAGTATATATGGTCAAGTCTTAGAATGAAAAGGCCTCAGTCCTGTGATGCATTTCACCTGACACATTTCGCCACTGAGAACTTCTCACTTGGAGACTTTCATTCAGGGACAGAAAGGGGGTAAGCAGCCACCAGCCCATGAAAAATTCACTTAAACCCCAAACCTTTCACATAAATAGTCAAAGTGCAATTTGAATTTCAACTTTTTTGCAAGAGCAAAATATGGTCTCTTTGCAACAACAGGTCTTCCTAATACCACAAAACAAAACAAAAGCATCTAACAAACAAATACTGCACATGACTCTCAGATGCAGACTGCTGATGACAAATCATCACTCCATCAGAAGCTTGATTTAATTCACATATAAGTAAAAACAAGCACTAATCATAATATGGATGTCTCTGAACCCCTGCATCAGAGAAACTCAGTTGTTATTGAAGGACTCATCTACTCAAAAAGCCAGAGAAATTCTTCATTTGCAGCTGACAAACCCTCTAAGGTCTATCCAAAAAACTACTCATCCTGTTTTCCTCCAGTCAGCTTTATTCTCTGCACCAATAGACACGTATCTCGTGTTGTACAAAATTCTATACAGTACATCAGTCAACCTTGTGATTCAAATCCACCTGCTACACGCTGCACTAAAGAGAAACAGAATGAGGCTAGGAAAACTTATCTTGCCAGATAGAAGCAGAACTGTATTATTGACCTGCCAGCTAGAAAAAGTCCTGAACTTAGCTAGTCCTTCTGCTTAAAGCCTGCTACTCAGCTAGATCTGTAGCTAACCATCTTTCTGGCAGCACAAATGCTATTAAGAACCAGTACATGGCAACCTATTAGAGTACAGAAAGAGATACTAATAAACTATTCAGTCTAAGATGATAAACAATGACATACCATCCTTTCACAGCACAGGGTACAACATTATTATTGCATTACATTTTGGGGTTGGTTCCTCCCCCAAATTCTTCTCTTGTGAAAAGGATCTGACCAAGAACTTAGTGCATCAGAATACCCTGCAGATTAAAAAAACAACCAGCCAAACAAACAAAAACCAAAAACCAAAAAACACTACATCTCTTAAGAATTGGCTGTTTATTCAATTGTTTTCACTTGTGAAAAATAAAACTCCTTATAGCATTAGACCGAGTTAAATAGTAGACGTTCAACAGGAAGCACTTGCTGTTCTTTTTTCAAAGTACTTATCACACTGAAATGTGGGTTCATCTCTCCCCTTCTGCATGCCTCTGATCCTTCTCGTTAGGGGTGTATGCAGTATCTGAGTGCTGAAAGATTATGAACAGATTTGGACTATGCCACAGGCCAGACCACTGGGACTAATAATGCTTCTCTGCCAGGTACATAATTTGCAGGAGGCTGGGCAGCTTAGGAGACAGGCAGGTCTGTGGAGAGTTTTCCACACCTCTTCTAACAGGCAACTAAGACATTTGCAAGTTTTTAAAGTAACAAAGAACCACTGTTTCTAATATATACAGAAAGTTGTTAGCTGTGTTTATTAGTTGCTGTTCAAATGGCTTGAAATTCAAATTATTAACTTTCAATATTATTAGGTGCTAGAGAACAACTCCACTCAAATGCCTTGGTATAGATAAGAATTGCTCTGTTGATTTAAGATTTGCATAATTTAGATATGTTCAGAAGAAATGTAATCTACTGAGCTCATTCTGCAGTTAGGTGTGGTGGACATGGCAAAAAGACCAAGCTTCATGTGTGTCCAGAGACTAATACCCTTAGATCTGTGTCACTTATGTACAAAATTTAATTCTTGAAACATTTGTGACTACGGGATAAAAATAAGTACTATTAACACAGTGTAGTTTACATTTCTCTGTGTTTTAAATACTGGTTTATAAGTCTTTCCACTTCACTTTGAGGAATCCCTTTACTCAGTGACACCCATCTTTCAATTAAAACATACCTGGGAATAAGAGTCTTGGGAGTAGTTCACTTAACTATGCCAGTGAGTAACTAGACAGATGTTGTACGTTCCTACAATTTCTCTGAAAAGTAAACAAAAATATCAACTCAATGTTTGCAGGGAAACATCTCTGTCTCCACTATACATGGCATTCACATTACTAAGTAAATGGAATGAGCACGTTTCACTGAGACTGACAGCCAGCTGGAACACAGGGAGGCTTCTGTCTCGCCACCCTACTACCTGGCACACAGTAATGCCACAGCCTAGCCTACAGCCCAGCCCTTCAAATATATGTTGGTATATGTTACATGGGGAACATTCCATTGAAGTCCATGAAATCACTTATGGTTGACTAGCTTGTACTAGGACATTTTATTACATAGCTGAGGAGAGAATGACAAAAGTGATAAGCTGCAGAAGTTCAGAATAAAATCCTGCATGGTGCTATCAACTGTATATCAACTCATTGTCATGCTGCAGTTCACTACCCATAATCTTCCCCTGCACCCAGCTGGAGATCTTCATGTCCAAAAAAAGGCTAAATCTTACCATGCTTTTTTCCAGACACTCACTTCATTCCCAAGCAGTTTTTTTTTCTCATCATGAAATTCAGAGTTAACTACTTGTCACTACTGTACAGAAACCTTCAATAGACAGGAAAATATCAAGTGTAGGAGTACAAGTTTCCACATAAGTACAACAAATTAATCCGATGCCAAGAATATATTTCTCTGCAAAGCTACTGGAGACACCATCAGGATTTCTTTTCTGCACTTAAGATGCATCAGGATCCTTTCCTGCAAGAGTGACGGAACTTTGGTTAAATGTTCTTTAACTAGAACATATTGCACAGCTCAAACAGATATTTATTGTACTTAAACTTACAGAGAACTTACTGGTTTGTAGGATTTTCTCAGATTCCTGTAGCAACCGCTACACTTTGAGACAGTTACAGGATGCAGAAAGCAATTTTGTTTATTGGTCACAAATACTTGCTGCTTAAGCTCCTTTTATGGCTGGAAGTCATTTAGAAAGAGTTCCTTTAAATCTCATGAAGAAATAGAAACTACAAGACTTTGAATGAAACTCTTAATGAACCAAAGTCATGCTCTCCATCCAAAAGTACTATTTGCTCTCATTTGAAGAACTCAAGAAGAGAATGGCTGCAGCCTCAGCGTGCTCCTCTCAGCCATACCACCTCTTTTTACAGAACTATGAACTATGATAAACTGAGCTTTTACAACAACAACAAAAAAAGTGAGAGCATAAAGCTAGAGCAGCGACTGCTAATGGATCCCCTATCCATCTCTGCCTTGAACTCAAGAGTAGAGCAAGACACTGAACAGTGAGATACAGCTATCATAACTGGGGCAATATGAAGTACTGCACAAAGCAGTTATAAAGAACACTGGTCCAATTAGGGAAGTTTGAGTGTCAGGCTGTTAAAATCCCTATCATTTCCTGGCACCACTGCCTTTAATTAGGCCCTGGATTGATTACTGCCTTTGTTCTCTCTTGACCCACCACTGACTCTGACAGGGGTTGTATTTTCCCCCGCTACAATTAGAAGACAGTTCTGAGTGTTAGCAAGCATTACACAGGCAACCAGGCTGCTTAAAACTACAGAGCCTTTAGAAAGAAGGTGTGTTTGTGACATTAACACACACTTCTTGCTTTAAAGGATACAGTAAGATGGAATCAATCCTAGTCCAACAGTAAATTACAACTGAGGTTAATTTAAATTTGCCACTGTATTTATATGAAGTATATAAAAAAACCCTAAACTAATACAGAGCAAAACAGAATCTACCTGTTTCTGCTGTAATCCAAAATACAAGGAAGGTAAGAAAAAGGATGGAACAAACTGATGTTTGAGCATTTAATTTGTATAATACCAGCAACCAGACTGGAAAAACTAATTTGTATGCACATATGTAGAATATAAAGTTTTATGGCAATCTAGAGCACTATGGACATCCACAGAGCTGAAGTAGCAATGCAAAAAAACTATTAAAGTAAAACCTGAATGTAACACAGGAAACAAATGTAGAAACAGATTTTCTAGGTTTCATACTTTAGTATCACTTAGAGGCATCAGCTAAAAAAAAAATCCTTAAAAAAAATCAAGATCCCTTATGCCATACACTGTATAAAGACAGACAACATTTTCCCCATGAGAATTTACAGTCTTAGTAGAGAAAGAAAGGACTCGGAGCAAAGAAATAAGGATAAAAATAACTTGTAGGTAGCACAGTTTGTTCAATGCCATATGATTTGTCTGTGCTACAGCAAGAAAAATCTCTAGCTTCCACATAAAAAGTTAGCAACTATTCACTGTACCATATTGCTTTTTGTCATTAAAACACAGGTTCAGGGAATCAAACTATCAGGCTTCCTGCAACTGTGACATGTCGGTTCACTCTTGCATACCTTTGATCTCCGGTCATATATCTCCCAGGGCAGACAGAAGGCTGAAGGATAATTCATTAATACTTGAGAATTATTTCAGTGCATTTTCAAACCTGAACTAGTGTATTTATTACTGGAACTAATACCAGATTTAAAAAAAATAAGGCATTTTAAATAATTACACTGTCTGAACATGGAAAGGTTCCTGTTAAGTATGGTTCTCATTGGTGTCTCAGAGAACATTAGAAAATTACAGCAATGGAAAAAAAACAACACCACGGGTTTTTTTTTTTTCCTTTCTCCTCTTCCCTGGCTTTTTCTCTTCCCATCACTCATGCTTGGCAAGCTCCCACACTGCAGGACAGTAGCCACCTGTGGAACCAGAATGACACTAGTCAATTCTGCCAGCAAACCCAGGTGACCAACCCCAGGTAGAAAATAGGTATCTAGCACCCATATTCCTCTACCACATCAGTGGTCCCACCACTGCAGGCACATCCATCTCCACTCAGAGAGGGAAGAACACTGTCAGGGCTCATTTCTACCTTGCCAGTCCATAGTTGCTATTTTAGCCCAAGAGACAGTTGCAATAAATGTGAGCTTTTGGATTTGCTCCTTGGAATAGACAAGTAGAGCAAGCTCAGAATTCAAAAGTATGCTTGCATGCTGTCTGGCACATAGGCCCAAGATTTGTCAGGTATGGGTTTATTTTTACTAAGAAGTTTCTGGAAAGGAATTTTGGGGAGTGGAAGGGAGGGCAGGCAGCCCAGTGTAAACTTGTTAACATAGCTAGAATCCCAAAAAATGCACCGAGACAAGAGTTACTGAGAATATAGGGCAGAAGGGTTGACCAAAGGGTAGGGGATGACAAGAGAAATATTTACATGACTCTTAGGATTCTTTGAACTTGTCAAAATATCGCTAACAGGTAGAGTATTTGTATTAAACTCCAAAGTATGATCAACAGTCACAGCCAGGAGACATGCAATTAGTTGTCCTTTTATATCACAGATGAAGAGAATGTGAATTAACAGCACAATGGCCACAAAAAGAAATGAAAATCCAAATTTTTCTTCCTATGTACTCCCTACAACAGTGAAGCATCATTAGCTTCAGTGGAGAAAGCTTAGCCTACAGGAACACAAGATCAGCTTTAAGGTCTTCTGAGGCTACTGGACAGCTACTACAAAATGAAGTTTCAAAGCACAGTAAAGTGCCCAGGATATAATCTTGAGAAGTGCAGTGTTATCCCATGATACACTCATGATCCAGGAAGAAACTGATATTACTAGGATGTGTTATTTTGTGGCTAATAAGTTGGTTTTTTTCAGTAACTTCCTTATAATTAAAATGCAGATGAGTTAAATAAAACTCATGGTGCTTTAGCAAAACTCCTCATCTTGCACAATACATGTCCGTATTTGAACATAAATTGCTGAGCCATCAACACTTTCCAGTTAGGAATCCAGACCTCACAGATTTCAGACTTGCTGAACACCAATGAGATAAGACAGAAGTTTTCAGTGACTGCAGATCAAGAACTGATGCTGAATTTGTTATAATTGCAAGTTCTCAATCAAATACTAATTTGATCTGGTGCAATGCAGATTCATTATTTAATTCATTAAATAGATATCCTGCTTTGTTCACAGGCACAGCATGGCAAGGGCAAAGAAGAATATTGAACACCTAAGGCACCTGTCTCAGAGGATCTTAACACATCACTGCCTGTGCTGGACAGAAATACAGAACCAAGAAGAGACCCCATGCCCTCCCAAAGGCAGAGTGCCCAGCAGCAGACTGTTTTGCCACTTTGGAAAATCAGCTCAAGGTAGAAAGTCGCCATGTTACACAGCTGCAGAAAAAAATCTTGTGTTGGACTTGCTGTTAAGGAGACAGACCAGACTGGGACAGCCCGCCACAAACACATCTGCCTCTGCAGTTAAGTCACATCTTTTCAGCCTGCACAGGGGAACAGAGATGTGTCTGCAAGATGCTTTTATGATTTTCAAGCACCTTTCCCCTTCTTATAGACCTATTTAATCCACTGTTTGTCACTGCAAGTAGTCATGCATGGCCACACATAAGCAAAGCCTGGAACACTATATTTAAACTGTTACTACTGTCAGTACTGTAGTTGTCCATCTACTTGCACTGCCATACTGAGTTCACTGCCTTCATACCAATTCTAAGCCCAGGCATCCTTAAATTGGCACCTCTACCTATTTTTCTATCACCAAAAAAAAAGGGGGGGGAATGCTAACAGATGTAATAACTAAGACTGCAATATAAGAAAAGGCCGGCTTCTTCCCTCTAGTTAGATTTTCTTCCATCATCCAGTCAAAATGCCAGGGATGGGGGGAGGAAATAATTTGCCTGTGGCTATATTTAGTCCGTGTTTACAAATATTCTGATGTCTGATGAGCAGTTCATGTCTTAATCACTGAGCTGGGTGTAGATATTTGGCTCTAGAAAACACAAATACCTCCATGCCAAAAGAGAACATAGGTGAAACAAGGTTGGATTTAACTGATTAACATTTCGTACATTGAGTCCCCTTTTTGCTAGTACCAGGGGTTTGGAGAAGAGGTTGTTTTTGCCAGGTTAGAATCATAGAAACATGTGGGTCCTCTAGAGGTCAACTAGTCCAACCTCCCTGCTGAGAGCAGCAACATCCTCAACTAGAGCAGGTTGCTCCCTAACAAGCTCACCACAAGATCAGAAGCATGCTGGCACAAGAGTCAGGGCAAGAATGTGCACTGGAGAAAGACACACAACAGGGGCTCAGAGAGACTGTACAGCCTCTGGACTTGGTGATGCTCATAATTTCACTGCATGAGCCCCAGAACAAGGTGATCTAACACTGAGGTCCACTCTGCTTTGAAGAAGAGTTTGGACTAGGAAACTTTCAGGAATCTTGGGACTCCAGCTCGTGGGACACACACTATAGACCTTTCCAATTCCACAGAATGGGATCAGTGGGCTTGGTTTGAATTTTCCATCTGTGCTAACGTTTTGTAAAAGAATGATCAAAAGGGGCAACAGGGATACAAAAACAAGTTGTAGCTTTATTAGCCGTGTGTTTGTTTGTAGGCAGATCTACATTTCCCCTCATGCAGCCAATTCTGCAGGCTGTGGTTAGCCCTATAAAGATTTAATTGTGCCATGTCACCCCAGTTCAGACAGCTTGTTCACATTATGACTTCTGATGTTAGTTAAGAGGTACTCGGATAACACCCGGTACACAGAATGAAGCCTGCTTTGAGATACCTACACACACACACTGCTCATTCCCATTTTGTTCAATGTTCAAAACTTGCTTACACATCTGCTTTTAATAATTAACGTGTGAGCAAGCTTGCTAAAGAATGTATTCCCAAGGCTGTAACTTCACTTAAAACTGTATTTTCATGTTTCTTTATCACCAAATGAAACACAATACTATGAATTGGCTAAACACCACTATAAGGTCAAATCTAACATGCAGAAGAAAAAGTTAACAGTAGTTCCAGTTTTAGCTCTCTAGTCCCTCAAGTCAGGGTTAAGAAGCCCTGTTTACAGGATCACCAAAGTCTCTGCAGTTTGCTAGAAGTTGAAGAATTCACAGCAACTCTGGAAAAAAAAGTCAAGTCTACAGATTTTGGAATAACCTAGCCAATCTGAAAATTGACATCCTTCACAGCACCTTGCTTTCCTTGCTAATCGATAACAAGACTAAAATAAAGGAAAGCAGAGTGTTATCCATTCTGTTTCACCAGCTCCTGTAGATCCCGGCTGCAAGGCAACACAGCAAACCATATCCTTAGGGTTAGAGTTAATTGCTATAATCACTGAGCCAGCAGCAATCCTATCCAGGTGAGTCATTATTTAGGGAAAAGAAAATGATCAAGAGCAGAAAACGGCATAGAGAGGTTAAAACAGCCTAACAGTTTGTGATTTTTTTTATTTTATTTTTAAAGGACAGAGGTGTACACTGTGCTGGCTGGTTACAGGAAGACAAACAGCAGTATATAAAGAAAGCACAGGGCTGCAGCCAATTAGCAACTCCATGTTTTGGGTGCTCTAAAAAGCTTCAAACTGTCTGACAGACAATAATGAAGGCAAGCACAAACTCTAATGCTGCTTCACACAACTCAAGGAGAGGCCTCTAACAAACACTGGAACACCTACGGATACATTTCACCCTTGTTTTACACTCTGTAATTCCAGAGTCACTACAATTGTCAGAATAAAAGCAAAGATAAAGTCTGGTGCAGAATGTACAGTTTACAATAAACGTAATTATTTTCCAGTTACATGCATCGCAACGTTTCCAGTGGATTTTCTACTGTAATTCCCATGCTGGTCTCCAGCTTACTCACAGAATGCTGCTGGAGGTCTGACATAAACACAGCATTATAACCAAGCATGCAGGTTGACACAGATGGTTCAAATTAAAGGCAACCTAACAAGCCATTCCCCAGACAAAGAGGCAGCACATCCAGTGCTGCCCATGGTGAAAACTGTCTCCAAATACGCCTGCCCTAAGAGAAATTGCAGCACTGATGCCCAGTCTCAGAATCCACAACGACTTGGATATCATCCAGAAACAAGAGCTAAGCTACAGGACTGGACTTTCGGCATTGGCCAAGCAAAGCAAGCATGGACCTGCAATCCAGCAACAGGGGGAGTCAGCTTTACAGAAAGCTATTCCTCTGCATTAGGTGCACCCAGAGTCAGAAACACTTCAAAAGACCCTCTACTGCCTAAAGAGCTATGTAACATTTTTATGAAGCATGTAGTGAACTCTGGTAGGCACCACAAGAAATGCAAGGAGATACACCACTTTGAGGAACTTGGTCAAAATATCTACAAAAGGGGAGGCTGTTATAGCAGTAGCATACACCAAAACATTCCTTAATTGTAGATAGAAGCATTTTAGGGTAACACAAATTTTTCATTAATGTAACAGCCACCAGGAAAGCAGGCACTAGGTGATTTACCCACGATAGCTAATGTTATTATTTCTTATTTTTGTGTTTTTTCTGGAAGATGAAGCTTTCTCAAAAGGGGCTTGGGGTGTGCTTTCTTGCCTACTGTTCCCAGGGTCTCAACCTGAGGATTACAGACAGGATCTAAATGAATGTTTGGAATACCAATGCTTATGCTTGGATCAGAAAGGATGCAAACAGAAAAATGTTACAGTTGCTTTTCTTTGCTTGACAAGCACCATGACAAGAGCAGTTAAAGCAATACATTCTTCAATGAAAAGGAAGAGAATTAAAATTTGAAAACTGGTATTTCTGCAGTATAAACCTTGTGAATAATGACAGTAACAAAGAACATCTAGTGATAGAAAACAGAGGGAACACATTTGAGATATCATGTAAGCCAGTACAATTCTAGACATATTCTCAAGACAAACTTCTCAAAAAGTAGAAAAATGCTTTCACATAAACATTTACTCCTCCACTGGCAAGAAAAACACTGAACAATCTACTCCAATTAACGTTCTAACTAATGAGATGACAAAGGCCTCCTTTCTGTTCTTTCAGATACAGTTTAATAGCATTTATATGTTGTCAAGCCTTGCATCATCCATTTGATCTCTAGAAAGGCAGAGAGGCAGACAGAATACAAAGCAAACATTAACAAATACCACATGAATACAGAATGCCTAACAGCATGCCATTCACAAGAGCAGACAGCCAAGGACAATTAAATTATTCATAGATATGAACTGTCCAAGGTAGGAGGAAAAAAGAGAATTAATAAACACTCCCTTAGAGGATAAAAGAAAAAATATCACAAAAAACACGCAACACCATTAACAGAAAAAAAAAAAAAGAAAGGAATTGCTAAACTAACAGCCAGCTTCTGGTACCAAACAGAGAATAGAAGTCAAGGTCTTTCTAAAAGACTTTTTGTCATAACTGAGTAATTAGTTACCATATATTCAACTGCCATATTCCAGTCCCTTTTAGGACAACAGATTTGAAATGCAAAGCACAACTCCCTTTCTTGTTGTTGAAGAGCCAATGCTGAGACAGCATACAAGAGGTGCTGCAGAATGAGATGGACAACATTATCAAGAAAGGAAAAAAGCCCTTTAGTCAAGAGTGCAAGCATGTAAGAAAACTGGACTTGTTTTTATGTAGCTAATTATTTCACTAAGTTGTTTTTTATCTCCTCAGATGTAAAAACAGAAGCAGATATTTTACTGAGATGAGAACTATACCGGTACTCCAGTAATGGGCACACTGATGTATTTGCAACTGTGTTCTTAGAGGTAGAATCAACAGTTAGATGCTCATGTCACAGGACTTCACATTCATCCTCTTCCACTGAATGATTGAAAAAAGTTTTTTCCCATAGAAACTTCTGTGGGGAAAGTCACATTCCACATAATGAAAAAATATTAAAGATTTTTGTAAAAAGCCAGCAAGACAGAAATAGCCTGAGGGCAAAGGCTAAGATAGCAAGAAGTTGAGGGCTCCCATAGTCAAGCAACAATTCAAGAGTACTACAACAGCAGGGTGGAACAGACAGCTGTGGACAGCCATCAACACCACGAAAGGGTGGTGGGACAGGACATACATCGTTACCTCAGCTGCAACCAAACTCTGTCAGATTTATTTACCTTGCCAGTGAAGGTAAAGTTCAGCTACAGTGCTTGTTAGTGTCATCAGGTAGCTAACTAAGCTGTGTGCATTACAAGCCCTTCTGCCCTGACACACAGTGTTACCTTTCTGCTGTTCTGTCAGGTGTTACCATTTTATATCCTTACAGCTAAACCCACAGCAGTTAATTTCTAAGAGCCCTGAGGTTTGATGTATCAGCTGGAATTAAGAGCAGGGAACTTAACTTGGATCTTCATGTACTGGAAGTACATACTAACTACCAAACTTGTTTTTTTCCTACGTTAGCCATAAATTCCACCCTGATCTCAAAAAGACCTTTCAATCACAGGTTAAATTACCAGAGTTTCAGTTTCAATGAAAAGTTATTCTAGGAAATTGCCTCAAAGTAGTAAAAACCCAAACATATTGAGGAAAGGCAAAGACTAAGTCCAATTCTTTTCATGCATCAGCAATTTCCAGTGGTTACAAGAAAAAGATGAGAGGCTTTACTTCAGTGCAAAATAGATTTGCAGACTGTCTCAATGTGTTTTGAAGACCATAATCGTGATACTTCAAAAAGGAAAAGAAAGAATCCAAAGCCATTCTCTTTTCTTTCCCAGCAGCCACACCACCTATTAAAAAAAATAAAAATCAAACCATGCTTATCACTTACCTTAATTATACATGTGTCTGGCCAAAAAACAGATTACATAGAACATATTTAATTTTAGGTTTCCAGAAGTAAAAGACCTGTCTTTTACTCTGAAAGCCATTTTGTCCAAATTCAAAAAGCTGTATAGCTAATCAATGAGAGGACACTGGGAGCTCTGCAGCCATTGCTGCAAAAAGCAGTGCAGAAAAAGAATTATATACACACATATAGGTACATAAAGAAAGCAAAGTCAAACGCTGGACTGAAGCAATGAATCTTATCCTCTCATTTCATATGGAGGTGGGTAAATAATAGCACAACAGACTTCTCATTCATGCAGGGGTCTAGGGTATGCTGGGAAGTCAGTCTTGACAATTTGCTGCAGATGCTTGCTTAGAGGAGCCATTTATCAGTGTCACCCATGCGCATTACTACACACTGCTTCCTGAGCAGCACGATTCTGCACCAGCTTCCCACATAGTGCACTCTGGTCCTTGATATTTCAGACACAGAAATAGCCCTTATCTGGGTCTTAGCAGCATATGCTTACTGAAGCGATTCCTATTATCCAAAGTGCTTGCATTTGGAGTGGGAATGGGGGAGAATTTATTTCCTTCACTGATAAAAAGAACAGCAAATTAAGAGAAGTCTCAACAGTTTTCCTTCCCCCCCCTTTATACCCCTATGTAGCTCATTGCTCATAAACAGCTAACACAAGTATTAACATTAGCAGAGCTGACTCCTAGAGGATACAGGCATCTTGGATGCTTCATCTCTTGTTATACTTAAGTGGAATATTAAACAGGCAAGACAGTGTCAAACCAAGCTAGAAGAAACTAAGAAGGACTGACAAAGAAGGTTGGCAATTTAAAGCACTTCAGTCTGTAAAGTGCTTCATTTAGAACCATCAGTGCTAGTGCATTCAGCCTTCATGAATATCCCTCACCTTTACCTCTACCCTCACACCCTAAGCATTTTCTATTGTGCTCTTAAAGTATTTTTAAAAACTACTACTAAATAGCACATCCTTAGTGTCCAGTATAACAACAGTACAGAATTAGTAAACTCTACACTAAAAACTCAAATTAATCTGAAATTAAAACATTTTTTTTCCTTCAGGGACAAGCATAGAAGAGAAGCCAAGCTGAATTCATAACTATTCTTAATGCACTAAAATGTCACTTATTTACTATTTTGGTTGAAACTGTTAGTGCAATGGGTTGAGTCCTCACTTTATACTGAGTCTCAAATCAGAAGTATGGAATGTACAGGTCTTTGTGACTAGTAAATGAAAGAGAAAAAATAATTAGATGAAAGAAAATTTAATTACATCCTTAGATCACAGGATGCACCAGTAGCTTAGTCTTTGGAAAACTAATTTCAGAATGAAAAAAATTGAAGTGCATTAAACCAAAGGCAACTTTGGTTTAACTTTCTTCTACTCTTCTAAATGCTTGCTGGTTTCTGTTTTAAGAGTCTGAGAAATGAAAAATTATAGGGATGGCTTTTTAAAGAAAAAAACCAACTCAACACAAACTTCATAGTAGATCTTTACAGAAATAAAGACATTGGCAATGAGCTCAAGCTTTTAAAGAGCTCTGGTTTATCATCATTTCTCCCTGCTTTCCCAGTGTGTCACCTTTCCCGTGGAAGCACTGTTCCTTTACTGCCTGTACCAACCAAGGCATACTTCATTTCTGTCTCCAGAGCCTGTCATTTTCCTCACAAAGGCTTGTCCTGTAGAGGGCTTTTCCTGTTCTCACAGCAGCTTACATCTTTTAAGACATCAAAACATATTGGCCAGTCTGTTTTAAAGTGCCTACCCCAACACCTTGCAACTTTAAAAAGTGTTGATGATGACATTGAAGCCAAGCACCCAACAGTTCACCAGTCAAGAAAATGATAAAGGAGAGATTTGATGAAATACCTCCAATATTTAAAGATGACTGCAGTGGAGAAAGAAATTCTAAAATACTTCTTTCAATATCAGAGATCTCAGCGAGAATTTACAAGAACCAGATCCCAACTGTTCATTGAAAGTGAGAAGGCATTTCATTGAACTGTCTATCCCATCTCATAGTCAAAAAGCCTCTTTGCAGAAACACTGACTGACTTCACAAAAAGCAACTCCGCAAAATCTTGCAGAGCCTTGTTTTTCAATGGGATGGGAGAGCATACCCAAAAATCTCCTTTAAGCCCGTTTCTTCTCTTACCTACCCCACCCACTGCAATTGTTCTTCCACCTCTAAATCCAAACCAAAATCCACAGAATTTTTGTCAAATCCATTATTCAAAATAGATTTGAAACACAGGAAAAAAAAAAGGAAGTCTTACTAAGCTGCCAAAAGAACAGCTCTGGATTTAGGCTTACCACCCATGCTGCAGAACTGCTTACAAAGCCATTACTAATGGCCTTCCAGCTACCCATCATTTCCCCAGTCGGCCCAGACAGCTAGCTATTCCTTTCTAACAAATGCCAGTTTAATTGCATCTCCCACTTTGTTAGCCTTCTCGACCTCCAGTAAAAGCCATCTACAGTCTAACAATCTCTTAAATCTGACACTCGTGCCGACTAGCAGACTTATATGCCTTCCTGCTAGGCTCGCATGTATGCAGGCTTATTGTCAAGAATTTCCATTAGAAATTTAACAAGTATGAGCTGAAGTGACAGCTTTAGGACTAGTGGAAAGAGAAAAGGGGTGGTGGGAGTGAAAAGGGAGAGGTGAATAGGAAAGAATATGTATATGTATTGCAAATGCTCCCTGTCACCAAAGACTTCATTGTGCCTTTCTGGTGCCAGGGCTTCTCCAGTCCCAACACCTCCCTCAAAGCAACAAATGCCATCTGCATAGCCTCAGCCCCTGTTAACTCTTCCTGGGGGAACACTGACAGCAATTTCAGCAATATTAACCCTGGGAATACTAACATGATTTAGAGGACTTGTTAAATTTTAATGATACCATTAGAAAAGAGGAAAACACACAAGTCACAACTCCCAGTTTGGTGCATTTGGCTGCTGAATAGGATATTAGTGTTTTTCTTTGCCCAGCACTATTAAATGAGCAGTGAAACTAATAGAGAAATGAAGAGTAATGACTTCTATTCTTGCTGTTCAGTGCCTGCTTAAAGTCAAGGCTGCCTTCTTGCCCACTAGGCTTTCTGATGGAGGCCATCAGGTGGATAGAATAAACAGGTAATTCTTTCAGCATTTGGCACTTAGCAGGTCAGAGGTTCATTTGGCTACGAGGCACAGAAAAGCAGCAGCATACAATCATTTAGGCTATCAGTTAGAAGGCAGAAGCCCACTCTCCTGAACAGCTCTAATCAAGTCAGGGTTTGCCTAGTAAGACAGCAGTTTGCCCAAGTGACTCTTAGAGGAGCCAGGACAGAAACACGCAAAGGCCAAGTTCTGCCTCATTTTTAGCAGAGGACTCCAGTGCAACCATCTCTGGCACTGCAGGAGTCTCATATCTTAAAATACCCCTATGCTAAAAGGAAGGGGCAGTTCCCAACAGAACAGCCCACAGAAATTGAGGGGTTGTATTCCTGAATCCTCATTTATCTTCAGCTAATTATGAGGACTGGTGAGCAAAAAGGAATGAAACGTGCAACTCAAGGAAAATTAATTCCACTACTGAGGCAGGGCTGCTTAGACAGTTCCGAACAGAGTTTAAACCCCCAAACCACTGTAAGCTTTCACATTTTCTTCAGAAAAAAAGAAACTATTTGTGGTGAATGTCAAAGTCTCCTTTCATTTCCTTTTCCCCAAGCATTCATGCAAGGAGTTCTTACTTGTAGAGCAGAGTGAGCAGACCCAGCCCTATTTTGTTTAATAGGAAGGCACAACAAGTTTAAATATGCAACACAAAAATCTTATACCAACACAAGATTTACTTAAGTGAATCTAGAAGTGTCCAGTTCTCTTTGAAAAGATGAAAGTCTTGTTTTCATCATGAATTGTAAACCAAGTCCAATTTAATACTGCATCAATTCCCTCAGGTCTTTCATACAGCACTTACTTGGCAATCCTTTAACTTAGGGGTTCCCCCTCAAAGACTACTACTGAAGACAGTTTCAGAGCAAAACTGAGAAGGGGAAACCAGTCTGAAGTTTTTTAGACTCTATTCCCCCCCCCCCCTTACAGAAAACTCGAATTATTATGTAAGAAATGCAAGTTCAGCAATAGACTATACAACTTAATAGTACAGATGGAACAGGACAGCGGGTCTTAACAACTGTAAGTAAACAGCTAAAGACAAAAGTAAATTTTAATTACACCAATCCTAGAATAGTAAGTAGCTGTTAAGGCCCATATTATAAACTGATTTGATGCCATAGCAATAAATGTAAACTGCAGTTGAACATCAGTTTCTTAAAACTGATTCTTTTATATAGCTAGTAGCACATTTTCCTTTTCTTTCATAAATTAAAAAGTAATCCCTGTATTCTGTACTAGTTACAGCTGAGATTATGGTTTATGCATTGTGCTGCTCATATCAGTACCTTTCTTATCAGAGATCACTGGCTCCTCACCTCTGCTGTTGTAATAGCACATCTAGTCACTCCCTGGTCTTTCAATCAAATGAATCCCAGTTTAGAAAGCAGCACTACTGAAAGCCTTTGAACTACCATTTTGACAGGAATCAAGGCACAGAGCAACCACTGTATTCACACAGGAGACCTGCGGGGATAACAACTTATAACCTTCATACGAAGAGGAGAAAGAAAAGGCACATTGGGAAGCCCTCAAGAGGCCAGGATGTCTTAGCCCTACTCAGCCCAAGGAGCATGCCCAACTGCTGCTTTAAACGCATCCAAGGGCTCCCTGGTTAGAGATATATTATGTAGAGCTATGGCCCAAATGAAATCCACACTGAAGTCAGAATTGTAGCATGATAGAACCATCAAGGTTGAATGGCAAATAAATATTCTGGTTGTAGATGCTACTAGATATTACAACTGTACCAAGAAGGTGTCTGATTATATATTTCAGGTTTCAAAAATCAGAGATCTAAACCCAGTTCTTCGCAGCTTTATTATGGTCAGTTAACTGTTTTTCAAGCTGTGATTTAATTCGAGAGGACTAAATAGAAGACAACTGAAAATAAAACAAAAACTGGGCAACGTAAATCAGAGGATTTTTGTTCCTTAAATCTACAAAGGAGGATGCAACTGTGGTATGATAATCCAAAACAACCTTGCTCCAATGACCGTCCTGTGTTAAATTGTTCAATGAAGCATTGCCATGTCTTTCAAACATCCAAGCGGAGTCTTCCAAAAGAAAAGCAGCATTTCAATGTGTCACTGCAGCAGAATTCTTGCAGTTATTACTTCATCATCACTTCCTAGAAGAGCAATACCTTAATTGTTGGGACTTCCATCAGTGTCACAGTGCAATCAAAATTTGGTCCAGTAATGGGAATCCACTCTTGGGATACCACGTTATCAGGGTGTTGTTACATACTACAGCTTGCTTAAATCAAAGTAAATGTGCAATCCACTTTTCAGCAATCAGGAACAGTTCTTCAATTGCAGCTTCAGGAACAAATAACATGGACTAGGAACAATTTATCCAGTGGCAAGGGAGGGGGGGGAAGTCCTTAAACTTGTATTCCTCACCTTCTATTAACATACATGCCTCAAGCTACAGCATGACACACTGCTAAGATCTAAGCTAGTAATTTAATTTAGATCATCGCTCACACTTTAGACATGCAGACCACATGTCACAAAACACTGAATTCCTACTACATCATTATGTAGAGCATGACAGTCAAGTTTATAGTGGTGGCAGGCTGCAAGTTCCGTGCTTGGAAGCACCCCAATTATATGATGTCAAAGGCTATGTGCTGCTGATGTGGCAAAACTGCAACATCTTTCAACCCTACATACACAGCACTGCAACGTTCTAATAATCTGCTGACGGAGGCAGGAATCCCATTACATGCCGATGGCCCACACTGGTAACATGTGACTTTAACACTGTCTGGGAAATACAGCATGAACAACCTTTCTTCCTCTTCCAAAATTATATGCCAAAATCCTATACTTGTTATAGGATATTGCTATAGATTTTACAATATTTATTGCTAGGAAAATATGACTATCTAAAGAGACAAAGGGATTTTAAAGATCAGTGCAGGATTCATGGCATATATAAAGCACCCTGCAGGAACCTTGTCATTTAACAGCCTGGCATAAAGAGGCTGGATACAGACTAGGCATTGACTGTATATTTCTGAACACAGTCTTTTCAGATGCACAGCCTAGTCTCTAGGAAAAAATAAAAAAGCAGTTATCAAAATTTTGCATCAAGATATTTAATTCACATAGTTTCAATGCTTTTCTCCCCCAATAGGTCTGTGTACGATCTGAAAGTATTACTTTTCTGATAATAAAAACATCATAGTTTCAATTCACTAAATATAATCATATATACAGGCTTGTTCCTAATTTCCAGGGCACATAGCAATGGCAAGCCTTTCTGATGCCATGGAGAAAGCTACAGAGCTAACAGTTTTTACAGCTTCCTAAAAAGCAGTCTTTAATATACAGTATCTTCACTCTTACCTCAAAGGTATTTGCAAGCTGGAAAGAAATATTTATATCATTTCACATGTTGACACTGGATTGCAGCAGCAAGACTTGCAGCTGTTCCTAGAAAATGGTTTACATTAATTCAGAGGTGAAGGCATATCTGTTTGTCTCCTCTGGAACTCTGTAAGCAGCTGTAGTTCCAGGGCAAGTGAAGTAGCTTGTGGTTTCCCAACTTGCCAGGAAACATAAAATTGTATGAAGACTTGCAGATGAGTTACACTAAATGTTTGGTATTGTGACCTGTGATGCAATACAAAAGAATGGTTGCTGTTGCCTAAACTTTAATGGAGTTAATCCTTCCAAATGCTGACAAATTACTGCTTCAGGCCATTTAAAAAAAAAAAAAAAATCACATTTCTAATGCAATAATCCTATCTGCATTACAATGAGTTGAGATGAAATGATTAGGTGCCCGAGTTTTTTTTGCACCATGAATTAAGTCACCATACAGACTGGACATGCTTGTTCACAAATAAAGGTCTGAACAGAAATGAAATTCCATTATCTGGCCACTTGCTCAGCTTTGAAGAAGGTTCATTACTGTCCTGTCTCTACAGAGACTATTTCTAGAGTAGCTACAGGCTAACAGGAACCTATTTTTTCATTAGATTCCTGTCAAGGTTTTCTTTGTTATTAATAATTATTAGTCAAGTCTTCAACTACTGAACACCTCTAAAACAGAAAAGGTTAATTCAACAATGTGCAAGCAGAAAATGAAATAGATTGTCAGTAAATCTGTAAAAACACCACCACAAAGAAACTATACCCTGAATGTACATCCTTTCCTTCTCTCTGCAGAGAGATAGCATGTACAACAAGGATTTACTCAATTCTTATATTCAGAACCACAGACTTTTTAACTAGGGTTATAGACCGGAATATAAGCCACCTAACAACATCAGTGCTACCCATCTCTATCATTTAAAATAGTATCCTTACTTCCTGACCCAACCACAACATGCCCAAGCAGTTAATCATGCCTGCACATTCAAATTGCCACTTGGTTTAAAGTCTGTTTTCAGGATTTTTGGAATCCTGTACTAACAAAGCTATAATCACCAGTTTGAGACAATTGTTCTTAGCATTCAACTGATTATTTGCACACAATATAACTTGATACATATAAATATAGCAGTTCTTCAATTAAACTTAATGATCTTTCTTTTGGTTGGATGCCTGCAAGGCTAGCAGTCCACTGAAGCCAAAGGATATCACAGGCTTGAATTCAAGGTAACCACATTCCACACAAATTCTGATAAACAGGGAGGATGATGACACATGTCTATGCTAGACCTTTGTTCAATATTCTTCTGAAAATATAGCCTAATTAAAAAAACAACACATACTAATTTGAGACAATCAAGTAAGTGTTTGACACAAACAAAAACCCCATAAAGGCCACCAAATGCTCCAAGATGCTCCTGGATAAACTGCAACATGCAACTACCAACCACCTGTGCTAGTCATTCCCCATGGGTGTGCTTCACATGGGGGTTAAAATAAGATTTCATTCTCATAAAGCATAGCCCCTTGTAGGCACATAATTGCTGTACATCATTAAGTCATATCTGTATCACAAACTCTCAACATTTTTCTTTTTGCACTTTGCAGTGAACCTGGCATTTTAAATGGTTAAAATAAATTAGCGCAACTATAATTAGATATTCCTCACCTTTGTGCCTTACCAAAAAGCAACCCAAAGCCCCAGTTTTAATCCTGTTGACATATTAGGAGAGAATGCTTCTATTTAAAACTGAAATCTCAACACCTCAACACTAACAATGAGCTAGTCAGAAGCAGTTTGCTCTAGTTTAAGTGTGGTTTTTCCTGTGTCAAATGAAAAGCTTCAGTACATAGCTTCACACATAAAGCCTGGTCTGTTTATGCAGCAATTAAGTATGCTGTTAGACTTTGCAGACATACACAAACCCTACTATGATTGCACACTGTAGAAAACATCAGTGTAGGTTCATATCCTGATAGGTTACTGCAAATTACAATATCTACTGCTAAATACATGTCAAAACAGATACCTTCATATTCTGCTTGTTGTGCAACACACAGTACCCCAGGTTATAAGCATTTTTAACTACAGTATCAACATGAAACAGGTGTCACTGACTATATTTATAATGCTAGAAAAATTTCTAGCCTGTCTTCAGTAGCAGCAACAAAAATGGTGTAAGTCAGCTAGATCTAGCTGACCAGATGTATTTTAAATTCTTCTAATAAAAGCATATTGCCACTTAGCTGTATCCTACTGGGCAACACAGTCTTGAGTTGCAAGATGCTTTGCAAGTTCTAGGGAATACCCTGAAGAAGGAATGTGGTCTGCTCTTCTTCCACTGAACTTCGTGGCAGGATCAATTCAATGCCTAAAAAACCCACCTGTTTCCATAGTAGCAATCACAAGCAGACCTCACAAGACCCTGAGAAATGCCAGCTGCGTTAACATAGCACAGTAGACTCCAGCCTCAATCCAAACCAAAGTAAGTTTCCCCAAACACATGACCAGTTCCCATATTCTTGCAAGAACCTGTGCATCTCACCCTGAGAGGTAAAATCCCAGAGCATTACTGTAGTCCACACCTGCAGAGGCAGCTCACAGGCCTTGGCTGAGCTGGCAGAGCCCACAGCAATGCCCTGCTTTCCCCTAAGCAGACACTGATAAAGCTACCCCATGGATGCCAGCAAAAACAAACTTGTGAAACTAGCACAAATCTGGTCCAAACACATCAACAACACTAGTCATAATATTTGTATCCCATATCACCTAAACCAAGGCTTCACGGTGCTGGGCACTGTCTGATGAAAGTAGAAATCACAACTCCCAGTTCTTAACCGTTGTACATAAGCCAGAAAGGATGAAGGAAAGGAATGCTTCTGCATCATGCAGGTAGCACCCACCTGCAGAAAGGAACTGTGTGCAAAAGACTCAAGTACCTCAACTGGATTGAGCCTGCAAGTACTATTAAGCAAAACAAATAGGGCAGATGGTCACCCCAGCCCACAAAGGCCACCTTACTTGCTCATTCTTCCCCCCAGATACACACATTGGATGGCAACAGTTTTGTAACTGACACTCCTACAGAATAGGAAGGTTTGAAAAGAAGGTGTAAGAAAAACAGAACTTAAGTAGGGAGGCTAAAAACAGACAGATAATCAAGACTAAATACTGGTGTAAGTGAAGACTGTCCTGTACAACAGCATCAGCTAAGCTATGTGAACAGCAGAACAAATAACAGTAACACAAATGTAACATCTCAGGAGGGCTAAGATGGGCAACAGCTACCACTATTACAACAACAGCAAACAAATCTTTACACAACTGCAAAAATCTGTCAAATTCTTTTTAGCATTGTGTGAGGGATACAAAGCCTTAATGTTGATGTTTCATCTTCCCTCCATCCCCAATCTCAGTTATTCTGATGACTCCCTTATCTGTATCAGTAATTTCCCACCTATACACCCAGCTGATACCCACTGCCAAATCACACAGCCTGAAATCTGTGAAGGCTTTGGTACAGGGCCCAAGGAATCAGCCATGTATTAATACAGTTAAATTGACTAAATTCTGTGGCTCTACCTTTCCATTTTCATTAATAATTCAGTTAGGCCAGCTCTTGAAGCAAGATTAACAACCAGCCCTCGAGTCTTTTGTTGAAGGGAACACCAACTCCCTCTCAAAGTGCACAAATAAATAATGGAGAATACAACACAACAGCCATACCAGGGACCCTTTCTCAGCAGTCAGTTCTTT
The DNA here is from genome assembly GCA_027560015.1 of Chloroceryle amazona. NCBI lineage: Eukaryota > Metazoa > Chordata > Aves > Coraciiformes > Cerylidae > Chloroceryle > Chloroceryle amazona. The sequence goes on from JANHFX010005698.1 coordinate 60,993, forward strand.
TCCATTATACTTTATCGTAACCACTAGGAGAGCTCTTTGAAGTAGAAGAGTAAATATTATCATTTGATAGTACCTGGACCAAACAGAGCAAACAAAATTGCATTGTATTACATTCTGGGAGCTATAGACCTGTTCACAATACAATGCTTACAGTGTTGCTATGGAGGAACCCAATGCTTTACTATTTTGGTAGCACAGGGTCAGCCAAGGGCTGTTAGTCCCCACTCTTTTAGACCTGTTATCCTTAATCTTTTTACATTTAACAGACAGAAAACAAAACAATGCTAAACAGAACAAAACCCAAGAAATTTCAGAACATGTCTTTGGAGGTACCAGATTCTTCAGAAGCAAGAAACAGAATTCCAACTCTACCCATGATCAGTCAGGTCTTAAAATCTGAGGTCAGATTACAGAAATGCTTGTATGCTCTTTAGGCACAAGGTAATTCAACACAATGCTCAGGGTTCTGCATCTTTGAGTATTTTTAAGTCTTTCTAAAAAAAAAACCACAAAATAAATCTAGTGCTTCTCCAAAAGAAAGAAGCATCACCAAGTTGTCCTTGTGTTAATCACACTCAGGACATCTGGGTTCAATGCCACAGTATGTGCCACACATTCCCTGGGTGACTTTTGGGATCACACATCATTTCAATGCCTCATCTGAGCCTGGAGCTACAGGAGAGTCTCTCCTGCACCTGGCCCTACAATGGAGGCACAAACCATAGGCATCAGACCATACAGACCTTACCACTCAGTTGGGTGCCAAGTCTGAGGATATTTTGAAAATCCATCCTGTTGGACTCAAAGACAAGAAAAGGGGAAGGGACCAAGGACTCCCATGTAGCATTTCCACCCTTGTTCGCCCCTCACTGTGAGCAATAAGTCCACAAGATATAACACAACATCACCACCAATGCAATTAGAGGAAGAACAGAGCTTGAAGGACTGTCACAGATGCCCCCCGAAAGAGACGTGAAGCAGGAGGAGAGGAAAGGAAAAGAGAACAAGACCAAGAAGGAGCAAACTCAAACCCTAAATCTCTTAGGGGCGACACCGACCGCGGCGGGCCGCTCTCAGGCGGACACAGCCCCGCCGTGCGAACGCCACAGAGGTCCCCCGCTTGGCTCCGGCCCCTGGCTCACCTTGCTGCTGACGGGCCCGGGGATAAGGAGCTTCAGCGCCTGCCTCTTCAGCTCCGCCAGGCGGGCGTTGCAGTGCTCGCACCAGACACCGCGGTCGGAGCCCGGCGAGGAGCCGCCGCCGCTGCCGGAGCCCGGCGATCCAGTGCCGAAGCCCGGCGAGCCGCCCAGCGAGCCGGGAGAGCTGGTGCCGATGCCGGGCGAAGCGGGTCCCGGCGAGCCGGTGAAGGACCCCGGCGAGGAGGTGCCGGAGCCGGGGGACGGGGTGCCAGAGGAGCCCAGGGCAGAGCCGGCTCCCTCTGGGGCTGGGCGACTCCCCGCCCGGGACTCCTCGTACGCCTTCCGGTACCAGCTCTCGGGCGAGAAGGGGACGGCGGGCTGGGTAGGGGAGCAAGGGTCGGTCA